>LUCG01064211.1:0-13157 GCA_001633085.1 Carthamus tinctorius | reverse complement strand
CCAAAGAAAAAGAAAAAGAAGTGGAAGCAGATCAGCCCAAGCGCGCTCAGTTGGCAGCCCCACCCCCATCTCGTTCTCGTTCTCATGGCCGACACAAACAGCAGCCGGGCGGCTTTCCGGCGGGCAATAAGCCGCACACAACCCGCCTTTTCTACTGTTCCAAGTTCAATTTCTCACTTTTCATGCGGGTTATCAGCGGCTACAAGCCGCGCCAAATCCGCGTGCGGCAGAATTTCAGTCCACGTTCGATTTCGAGCAGTTTTTCGGAGAGGGGTATAAATTGATGGCTTCAACCGTCAATTTAGGGGGAGAATCATCGATTATCAGACTTGAATGGAGAGAGCAAAAAGGGAGGCCGATTTCCAGACTTGGGGAGGCCGACTTTCAGATTCTGAGAGGCAAAATTGGAGTATTTTTAGGGTTCTTCTTTTCAATTTTCTTTCGGCAATCAACTTGTAAGAACAATTAGTTTTAGTTTTAGTTGTTAGACAATGAGTAGCTAATTTCTTGATTTCTAGCAATGGGTTTGTAGACTAATTTGATTTGGATGTGTTGAAACTTATTTTAGCCTTTGTTGTCACTCTATTTCAACCATGGAATCCTCAATTTCAGTCTTTTCTCATCTTTTGTTAAATAACTTGAGTTGGTTAATCTTTTTATTTAACTTAAGATCGAATTGCTAGATTAGGTGTTGAATCCGTAATTGTTCATCGCTTAATTGTTGTAGCAAATATTACTTCAATTTACTTTTGAGTTGATTGATTGTAATATAGGATTACATGGTCTAATCTAAATAATCGGCGTTCGATTGTTGGTTAGATTTGGTACTTGTTTGTTTGTAATGCAATTAATAGTTAGTTTTAAGTTCGTAACTAAAACTAATTAATTAATTAGGGATTAGTCGTCGAGCTTCTCGCGTTAATCATGCTTTTTAGAATAAGTAGAGCATTGAAGCGTTTTAATGTTCAAACCAATTTGATTTCTATTTGAGAATGTTGGCCTAATTGAGTTAATGATACATTATCCAAAGTAAAGATTGGTTTACACTCATTGCTAGGATTCGTCTTGTTATTGTTTATAATCTTAATTTTCTTTCTTTTGCATGTTTAGTTTGTTAACTAGTTGTCCAAACCATCCACCCCCTTTTATATATACTTAATGTTTGTAACGAAATTGCACATGATCACGTCTTGGACTCTCGGTTAACTCTGAGTCCCTGAGGAGACGACCCTACTTATCACTATCACAATTTATTTGTGTTTAGAGGTAATAGGCTTATTTTTTTAGTTGTTTTATTCGACTTGTAAAGTAACATCAATTGTAACAAATATGGGCTTCCATTGTTTGCATCAGAGTTGTACTAACAAATTCAAAACCCCAACACCATGATACAAATAAAGAGAAACCTAAAAGAAATAAGAGATGATCGTATCGAGTCCTTCAAGAAACAGGTGCTCAGGTGCTCTGATCAGGAAAAAACGAATAGAGAAAATGATGAAGATGAAAGAGAGTTTGAAATCGATAAAAGGTACCTGAGATGGAGGGATGGAGAATGGAATCCGGAGAATGAAAAGCTCCAACAGAGGAAAGATAGATTTGTATATGAATCGTCTCACCTAGGGAAAATGAAATTGTGCAAATCGTCGGTCCTGGAAACGTATCTTGGAAGCGAACAATACACTGACGATAAACCTTTTTGAGTTTAGCAATCAGAAAATACGATTGAAACAAGCATACAGAAAGAAAAAAATAAGAGCAGAAAGAAGAAATTCTACCTAAAGGAGACTGACTGCGGATAGAGGCGACTTATAAAAATCTTCAAACATATCGATGCATAACTGATAACTCTCTATTTTGAGAGTTATTTAGTATTCAAAATCCCTATTTTGTATATTATTTTATACTCACTTCGCTCTCTTTCTATATCTTTGGACTAAAATGTTTTTAAAAAGTTTTGATAAACCTAAAACATCAAGTTTGATGAAAAACAGGCTCAAATTCAACAAAACAACCCAAATACCAAAAGCAGTCCAAATGGCTCTCCAGCAGCCCAAGAAGCCCAACCATTCAGATATTTATGCAACATACAGATATTTTATGCTGCATCAGAAGACCCCTCTGTAGTGACATTTTCACCACTGAGGGGAAGGATAATAAAAGGAATATTGTGTTGTTGCTAAGGAGACAAAGCTCCAAGTTGGCATGTGAGCACATGGCTGGGAAATATTGAAATACTGAAGTATTATCTTGGAAGCCTCTCATTGGTTGAAATTTAACCCATGGATTATATCCATAGGTCAAAAGCAATATAAAAGAAGGCCTTGGGGCTTCCAATGGACCTGGACCTTCTCTACTAATTTCTTCCCCCACCTTGCNTTTTCTCGTACTGTAGTTTACATTCCGTATTTATTCCTATGCAAGTAGAGGTTAACTTTATTTTTATTATGTCTTTTATTTTAGGCTAAACCCTTTAATGGGTGTGGGTGTAAGTCCATCTAAAGACCGTGTAGGCAACGNTTGGTCCCGTTAAATCGAAGCTTTATCTCAACGCTGATAAGCTGATCACTTTGATGTGTTAATATTAGATCTTGACCCAGAGATGGGCAGATTCGAAATACGATTTACGTGATGCACAAAGGTTTGAGAGAATCTTTGATAACCACGCAGAGATGCGGGTTCTGTATGGTTTTCTAAGGTTCAGTAAGCCGGTTGGGATTTATATCACAGGGAGACTTGGGTATAAATCCCCATACTCGGTGGAACGAGATTTGCTTTAAAATCTACTTAGTAAAACCGGCAATCTTATGATTTGATAGTAACGATGGCTTTGTAGCAACTTTACGACATATTTTATAATAACTTAGTTTCGAGAGATTTAGATTTTTATAAATATTCCCGTGACGTAAAGTTTCTAACCATTTATACTACCTGGTTTTAAGAGAAAGCTTACACCCATTCCCTTTGCTTTAATTTAATTTTCTCTTTTTAACTGCTAAAAATCACCAAAAATATTTTCTTCTTCTCTAATTGAAATCAGCGTATTCTCAACTCTATATTCGAAATTCTGAAAACTAATCCCTATGGGTACGATCTCGATTTATTTATCACTTTATTACTTGTAGCGATCCCATTGTCGGTGTATACTTGCATCCTCATTGTGGTGATATTGTGGCCACAGAGTGGCACGGACAGTTTTCCGCTATCAATAACCCTGTTAACACATGAAGAATAAATAGGTTGTAAAATACATTTCTCACCTTAAACCAACAAATGGATAACTCCACAGCCACCATAAAAGAGAAAACCGAAAAGAAAATAAAAGCAACAGAAGAAAGAATAAATCGAAGAAGAAGAAGTAAGAAAGAACAAATGTAGAAGGAAATTGAAAGAAGAAATCAAAGAAAGCTAAAAAGGCAGAAACTGTAGGAAGAAATCGAGGAAGAAAAGGATAAAGAATTTTAGAAGAAACTAAAGAAGACATGATAAGAAATGTTAGGGAATGAAAGGTCAATTAGGGTAAAGGCATGAGGAGTGTGAGTTGGAAGTTGGGAGTTCTTTTTGATTTTTGAATTATGGGGAGCTGATGAGTCGGCTGATAAGTATGGGAAGGCTTATATTTTTGAGTTTTTCTTTTCTTTTTTAATAATATGATTGAGCGAGTGGGGCTAATGATGGCGGATGATTAGAGTTTTCAAAGGATTAAGCTTTAAAGGGTTGTACAATTTTTAAGACTTTAAGCTTTAAAATGTTGTACTTAAGAGTTTTTCTAAATTTGCTTTATAAAGAAGTAAAGAAAAGATATGGAACGAGTTGTTACACTTTATATGTTAGAACCTCCTGCTCTTTACAAAGACTTTTTTAGAGCATAATCTAATGGGATTACAAATATTCTTAGTTTCTTACATGGTATTAAAGTCAAGGTCTACCACTATAGGGGCTTGACAGTCGAGACTATAGGGCAATCTAAACGTGTCTACCCTCTTGGGATAATCTGGGCCAATTTGTGTTAATCTAGCCTCCAGCGACAGGGGTGGAGCCACCTTAGCACCAGAAGGTGCAGTGACACCGTCTCACCCTTTTAAGAAGGGTTATATATTAATGTATGATTAGTTTTTAAAATTTTTAATAGGTTGATCCCTTTCCGTCACTAAAATAAAGCCCAATTATGTAACTGCCTCTCAAGTCTCATATGGTTAGCTATGAACGTCATGAGAATAGGTTGGTAATACGTCACAACTACATATACCAAAAGTGTGATTTAGGTTGTGTTTGGCAAAAATAAGCTAGCTGATAAGCTAGTCTATCCAAACATGTACCAGAAGCTAGCTTTTTGAAATGCTACTTTGAGTAGCTTTTTAGGAGCTTTTTGTAGCTTTTTCCAATTATACCCTTATTAATATTAATTATTAAATCCCAAATACCTTTTTTGGTAATTTTACATACTCATAAGCTAGTTTTTGCCAAATATAATTTGTTCATAAGCTAGCTTATCAGCTACCAGCTAGCTTATCAGCTAGTTTGCCATAGCCTCACTCTAAAATCAAATAATTATTTCTATAATATAATATGTTTGACTAAAGTCAAAGTTGTTGAGTTATCCAAAATGTGAAAACAAAAATCAAAACCAACGACACGTGGTACGAAGATCTAGCACGCAACCGGAGAGCAAGAGGTGCTGCAAATGGCGACGACCCTGCGATCCCTCCCGAACTATGAGCATCATCTTATGAGTGCCTCACCATCATCAAAACCATGGCGCTCTTCTCCGACGAAGGTAATGGTCAAAATCAAAAGTCAAAGTCAGAGCTTTCAACTGAAGAAGAAGCGACGACCGGAGAACGTTGACGGAGAGTTCTTCGTTGGTTTGTAGTTCGATTCTATCTTCTAAATCCATAGCTACATCTGTTTCTGTGTGATAAGGTAGCTGCTGATAACTTAACTGCTAACTAATAAGCTAGCTTATAGCTTATGAATAAATTATGTTTAGCAAAAACCAACTTATGAGTATGTAAAATGATCAAAAAGGGTATTTTGGGTATAATAACTAATATTAATAAGTGTATTATTAGAAAAAACTACAAAAAGCTCTTAAAATGCTTACTCCCGTCTCCGGCTAGGCTAGCGTTTCAATAAGCTATAAGCTAGCTTAGTCCATCCAAACATGTATTTAGAAGATTTAGGCTGTGTTTGGCAAAAATCAGCTAGCTTATTAGCTGGTACATGTTTGGATGGATCATAAGATAAGATAGCTTGTTGAAACGCTACCTGGAGTAGCATTTCAGGAGATTTTTGTAGTTCTTTCAAATTATACCCTTGTTAATATTAATTATTATACCTCAAGATACCTTCTTTGGTATTTTTAGTACTCAAAACTAAGCTTTTGACAAACATAATTTATTCATTAGGTGGCTTATCAGCTAACTTATAAGCTAGTTTGCCAAACACACCCTTAATGTAGCTATGAAAATTTCTGAAGAAGTTCAAAGTAGATATCATATTTGAAATGGAAATTATCCAAAATTGAAGTGTAGATTATCTATTTGGCTACTTAAGTGACTTCTTTTATGGCGGTGTTAACAGAGAAGATAACTCTATGTGTTTATGCAGGCATTGATTGATAACTCTGCATTTATTGAATTGGAATTTTCTAGTTATGGACTAATATTTTAGTTATTTATGACCAGAAAGCTAACATTAAATGTAATTTGGATTTTGGAACAGAGCAATATTATCTTTTTCTGCTTTGATGTTGAAGGCATTGCTAAAATGTTAACAAGATTGATTACTAGTTTGATATCTTTTTTTTTATTTATTTGCAGATCATACATGCATTGATTGTGATACCTGTCGTTGGATGGCCCCGGTAAATACTTCCACTATAATTTTTAAATAACGTTTGTGATTTACTACAATTATTTCTGTATTTCCGTCAAGATAGTGAATTGCTATAATCCATTTTTTTTGCCAAACCATTAATCTAATGGGTTTGTCGACGATTATCGCTCCTGCTATTTCTGCAAATTAAATTCTAAGAGCAAGTGACTCATATGAATGTAGGATCGAACAAGTTGATAAATTTTGGGATGAGTGTTTTTTACTTATTTAAGGTTTTAAACCTACAAAGTCGATCGGGTTTGTCCTTACTTGTAGTATTCTTCTTATAGTTCTATCCTTGGGCTATTGCTGTAGGGCCCTAGGTAGACTTGAGAGACAATTATCATACACTTACCCTGGGCCGTGCCTGCAGGAGGGAGAACCGGGCATACCCCAGGGCCCACAAGAAATAGGGGCTCAAACTTTTAGTATGTAATAGTAGTAAAAAAAGTTTGTAAATAAAAGAGACACAAATTTTTATGTGGTTCCTATTATGGAAGTTGCCTCCTTAATAGAAACATTGGATGAGATTTTGGATGAAGGACTAGTCTTGAGGACAATAGTTTGATGGATGCTTTCAACTGGCCTCACAATTCTATTTTCATGTTGGTTGATGAAAGAACTAAGATATTCTGGTGCCAAAGAAGGTTGAAGCTTGTTATAGGCAAAAACGGGTTCTTGTTCCGATTGAAACAACATCATAAAGGAGATATTGTTCCATGGTCGGTTCCTTGTCTATTTTCTAAATTGCATGCTCACCTGAACATCCTTGCCACACGAAAGTAGTATAGGTTATTCATTCAACCTAAGTTCAAGATTTCGGTATGATTACATAATGTTTAGTAGCAGCTATTTGATTCATTCCTTCCGAGGAGAAAGAACAAGGTCTAAAGTTTCATTTCAGTGAAAGTAGTCAAATTTTCTTCTAACCCAACACACATCAATAAGATGATAAATATCAAAAGTATATATTTGTATTACAAAAAAACATGATTTCAATCAAGATCATGTTCAGAGATAGAAGTTTTAAAAATTCAATGAGTCCACATTACTTGTAGCTAGCCTATGGGGGTTGCGTATATTGCTTTCTGCATTTTAATGTTTAAAATAGTAGAAGATGATAGTAAACAATTTGCTGACAGTGATAATTACTGATTTGAAAATTCAGGAAGTCTTCACCCGTGTTGATGGCATGTCTGCTGTTTCAAAGCAGCCAAGCTGTCAAGATGAACGCCTTAAGGCTCTTCAGGTATTGCGTCGTATAACAGTTTCCAAGTGATATATTGAGGTGAACTATTGCTATACACTTTTTTTCTAGATCCAGTGAATCGTTCATACCCCCATTTTGCATATAAGGCGCAAAGTTTTCAGTTATTATTTAGGCTGTGTTTGTTTTTTGATTCTCAGATCTGAATTTGCACTTTCGTCTGAATCGGTCAGACATTTGAGAATTCAGAGTGTTTGTTTTCTTTAAGTTACTCTTATAACTTAAAAACCTCTGTATCAAAATTCAAGAAGTGGTGGATGCAAGTGTACATATCATTTGACCCGTACAAACTCGTGGCCAGAGAAAGTGAATATATGTAAATTCATGTTTAGTGTATACTCCTTCCGGAAAATAGTTGTCCTTGTGAGTTGACATGATCATTAAAGAAAATCCATTTACCAAATGATTTTTAAAGAAAATCCGTGAACTCAAACCTCACTCTTATTCACGAAAAAACAGATACCAAAATTAACTTACTTGCAAGAGATTTATTGAACATAAATTCATGTTATCATCAACTCTGCAATCAAAATTCCCATCTAAAGTGTGATACTGGGAAAAGTATGTTCATTAATTTATATATTTGGGATGGGCGAATTTAGGATAACAATATATTGAACTGTCATATTACATCTTTTATAATTATGCAATGTCGTCCGTTTTTAGATCAAGCTCATGCCTATGCATTTATGTACCCTGCAAATTTCAAAGACGTTGGCATCTACAATGGTCGTATAAGTATTCTTTTTAATGTTCTGTTTGCAGGCTTTACTTTCATGTCCAACGAGCTCAATCTCTACTGAGAAACCTGCTCGCGATATTTTAGAAGTGCAAAAAACATTTCCAATACCGATTGAGGTGGAGAAAATTCCGGTAATTCCTTCAACTTATCACTGTTCATCAATGTACTTCTGTTAAACCGCACCACCATTTCTTGGATGTAACAGTCTTTTTGTTTTATAGTTGGTTGAGAAACTACATGATTGGTATATGAAGTCGATGGATGCATATCGATTAGAAGGCTTACATAAAAAGTGATATTCACTTTAAGGCTGTCTTTGGCAAAAATAGTCCATTCAAACATGTACCATAAGCTAGCTTATAAGCCAGCTTATAAGCTAGCGTTTTGGGAGCTTTTTGTAGCTTTTTCCAATTATACCC
This sequence comes from Carthamus tinctorius, assembly GCA_001633085.1. Lineage (NCBI taxonomy): Eukaryota > Viridiplantae > Streptophyta > Magnoliopsida > Asterales > Asteraceae > Carthamus > Carthamus tinctorius. The sequence goes on along the minus strand of LUCG01064211.1, from coordinate 4,855 downwards.
TTATTAATATTAATTATTAGATTCAAATATACCCTTTTTGGTCATTTTACATACTCATAAGCTAGTTTTTGCCAAACATAGTTTGTTCATAAGCTAGCTTATCAGCTACTAGCTAGCTTATCAATCAACAACTAGCTTATCAACTACCAACTTAGCTTATCAGCTAGTTTGCCAAACATAGCCTAAATGTTTCTAATACCAGAAAACTAACTGTTGGCTAAAAAGGAATATTGGAATACTAGAAGCTTATGATATGATGCTAATATACCTTACCATTTATTTATTTCTTTTTGCTATTAATTTTCATGTCAAATTGATGCATTTTTCCAGGGAGTGTATCATTGTGGTTATCACTCTGATAAATCATATGGAGCAACATCCTATTTGCTTGTTCATCCTGAAGGGAACATTCTTATAGACAGGTCTTTTAACCATTCAAGTTCTTATAAATACGGAATCTTAATTTCAAAGCAACTTTGCTCAAAGTAATTGGTTTATCATAATATTTTGCAGTCCTAGGTACACAGAAAGGCTGGCTAGCAACATCGAGGAGATGGGTGGAGCTCGATACATGTTTCTTACACACAGGTATGATAATGTGGTTTGAGCACTGTTTGGACTCTTGGGTTATTATTACTATTGACATCTCTTTTGAATTAGGGATGATGTTGCAGATCACGAGAAGTGGTCAGAGCGGTTAAGTTGTGAAAGAATTATCCACTCCACTGAAGTATGACGACTTTGCTAATTTATATCTGTCTTTGCTTTCATGACATCCTTCTAACTTCTATGAACTGCATATATGATCGTGGATGCCGATGGTACTTTTTCCTGTTAACTTTCCTTGAAGTTTACATTCATGTTATTTTTGTGTGTTTAGTGGACTCAATGATAAGTGTTCTCAATTCAAGACCAGTATAATATAAAAGCATAAATATTTGTCTCGTATAGTAAAATGGTGTTTCTTTGACAATTTCATAGGATGCAAGCTATCTCTATGCTTTTTCAATCATAGTATTGGCTTCTATTTTGGCCCCATTCGCTAATCTAGGTGTAGATTTTGAAAAAGGAGAATGTCTGGTCTACTGCGTTGCATATATAGAAGTCCCATAATCTTCTTTCGACCTCAAAAAAGTTAAAACTCCCAACCTTTTCTTCTTTCTGTGTCCCTTTATCTTGTGGAGAATGGACGAAATATCACACACACGCACACACACACTCTCTTGCATATGCATTCAAGTTTTATAGTTCTATGTCTATACTTTTCAAAAGCATTCTTCCTGTCTGCAATTGATAATACAGTTCCTGCATCAGTTTCCGGGAGTATATCGCCGGAAAATCGAGGAAGTGTGATCTCAAACAATGCCTCCGAAACCTGATATATTGAAAATAACAATCAATCGTCAGCTGTCTACTCTTCTAACATTAGTTCTTTAATCAATTGTCTGCCGCACACTTATTTAAAATGGAAGACCTTAAAGTGTATAATATTTTAAATAACAATCAATTGATGTGTTTCTTCTCATTAATCGATTAGTACGTTTATAGTTTTGCTACAACTTTTTATCATCAGGTGGACAGTTCGACCGTCAATGTAGAGACAAAGCTGACTGGATGTGGACCATGGAGTCTTAATGATGATATCCAGCTTATACACACCCCAGGCCACACAGAAGTGCGTAGATTAAGTTAGCTTATTTCATTTTGACCATATTATTATCATAGATGCATTCTTGATTAGGTAATTTGGAGGTAATGTACATGACCATTCTCTATATCCTGACTTAAATTTGTCTGGTATACTTTGTTTTGTTAGCAAAGTTTGCTATGAATAGAGCGAAGTTTAGGGGTGAAAAATTTTTGGACAGCCAAATTCTAATTTGTGGATATGGAGAATGATCTTGCCTTTGATAGATAATTTTTGCTAAAAGCAATGGTGTTGACTTGAGTTATATATGTTTTCTGTTCATTTTTGCGTTTAGACTTGTTTCCATAAACAATCATTGTTTTATCTGCATTATTAACGTAATGGCAGGGATCGGTCTGCTTGTTTTACAAGCCCTTAAAAGTACTTTTCACCGGAGATCATCTGGCAGTTGAAGAATCTGAGCTGGACATTGGTGAGCAGTACAATCAACATTCAGGTATAGCTATTTAATCTTCAAAAGTTTCAAAATGAACAAACAAGTGACTTCAATTTGGTTAATAAACAGGAAACTTCGAACAATATATTTGGTTTTTTGAATGTTTTTATACACCCTCTTCTACTTGGACATAAATGCCAATGCCTTTGTTTTCTCTAAATTTTTTCTCTTAATGCTTCAACTCAATGGGGTCATGTGGATGAATATGTAAAGGGTAGCTACAACCACCACTACTGCTAAAAGAGTGAGGAAAAGGAAGTGGAAATGGGAAGGTGATATATAAACCAAACCAAACCAAACGACCCCAGTATATCCCATCCATAGGCGGGACCTTCTTCTCACATCAGCGGTGGCAGCCCTTCACTTTTGCCGCTCTGTCTTTATGTGATGTTTTATATCATCCCTGACCTCACACCGTCTGAAGCATAGAGCCTAGATAGTTATAAAGTAACTGGAACACAATTGGTATCTTGAGAGCTGACCTGTTGACTAAACATTCTTTTAAGTTATTTCTAGTACATAAAATATCTGTAAAACTTGCAACTTAATGCTAAAGATATGCCTTTTCTTCCTGTTATGAAATTTTGAACAGTCAATGTGGAAAAAAAACCGATTGCCACCATGTGAAAAGCCAATCGGTTTAGTAATACACCCCTATTAGTATAATAATCAAAATTTAAGGTGATATAACCAGCTGTTTCAGTTTCATTGCTACTTGAAAGGAGTTACTATCCTAGATGAGTATCCGGTATGCCGAGTGCAAGTGGTTTTTTTTACCACTGATCATTGCTAACTTTCTTTAACAGTTTCCTGTTAATATTTTGTAATTCAATGATCTTGTGTCCAATTTTGCAGTGTCTATACAGTTGGATAGTGTTGCTATGCTGCTTGAGTTGGAGTTCGAGTGGATGTTGCCAGGTAGGTGTATTTTGTTTCTACTTGGTAATTATAATACTCCTTTTAAAGAAAACGAGTTGGGTAGTATATTTGGTAATGTTTTATATGAGACATACGGCCGAGGATTCACCAAACCAAACCAAACTAGCATAGCATCTCCACTTGGTGTTGAGGTCTGAGGGGTGGGATGTATGCAGACCTGACCACTACTTTAGATAGTAGAGCGGCTGTTCTTTGAAGACCCAAAATAAGTGTCTATCTTTCTATTTTAGTTTGTCCCAAAATAAATGTCCACTTTCAAAAGTAGGAGTTTACTTTCTCCTTCTATCCTTAATTATTAGATGGAGAAAATTTGTCTATCTATTATTATAGGTAAAATTATACTAGTTAATTAAAAAAGTGTAAGAATTACACACTGCTAAAAATGTGTGCCATTTTCGTTGTGAATATTTATTTTGGGACGAAGGTGGACATGTATATGCTAAAGGGTATTCTTACGTCTTGCTGACAATTAGCAATATAGAAATTGTTGATTGTATCCGTCTCTCGTCAATTTTTTATCTGACTTCATGTAAGTAGGTGGGCTATCATATTGTTTTGGGTCATATATCATATGGCTACCTAAAAACTAAATGAACCCAGTATATCCCACCCAAAGAGTAGAGTTGTTGTTTCATCATATGGCTACCTACTTTGTGTGAAAAGTTTAAACTTGTAAATGAATCGAAATAATTTTATATCAACTAATTCCATAGTTTGAAGAGACAGATTGGGAGGAAAAGTGATGGGTTTGGGTTAATGTTATTGGCAGGCCATGGAAGGAAAGCTGTATACAAGGATGTTGAAGAGAAGAATTCCAACCTAAAAGCTTTCTTGGCTGCTAAAAGGCATACCGGCTATTTCTAGTGCTTTCACGAGATCAAGGAGGCCATAGGATGCAATAAAGTTATTTTGTTTTCCGTTAGATGCTAATAAATATGGTAATCGGTAAGAAATAGCAAAATCCAAAGCAAATCCGCATAGACTGGGTTAACAGTGATGACGACGTGTCTTGACATGATTGGTGGACAGGGCGGGACATGGGAATGATATATGTTATGGTTTTATATAAATATCTTTAAATGCTTAAATTAAACAAGAATAGGACACATACACTTGCTAGACTTTCTTGGCTCCCTCATGCTCGGGACCTTCTCAATTAGTCGACTTTTAGCATTTCATGTTAGAAGTCGTATGGCATTGCCGAGGAAGTCTTCTACATCTAGAAAAACAAAGTCGATGTAGAAAAACAAAGTCAAATTAACTAAGTTGATAACAACTTTTTACATAAGTGACCTATGCGATGACTTGAACAGCTTGGAAATTTTGCACCTTTGTGATTTAAGCAATTACATCACTAGCACCAATCATCTACTATAAATAGAAGGTTTCGTTCCGTTGAGTGTAACAAGAAAATAAATGAAGTCTTGTGAGTTCTTTGTGAGGTTGAGATAAAATAGTATTGTGAGTGTCGTCGAATTAAAGTGTTTTATTCTACTAAGTTTTGTATTGGGAGTCGTACTTATAATAAAATATATATTCAGTGTTTCTATTTGGCCTGTGTTTTTAAGGTTGATTATTAGTATATTTAAGAGAAAATAATTATTTTACCCATTTCACAAAATCAAATTTACCTTCTATCCATTCTCTCCCAAATATTAACCATATACTCACCAGATCGCTATTCGGCAGCCGCTATTAGCGGCTCCGGCGAACTTTCCGACCAACACACACCCCAACGTTATATACACACATATATGCGGCTCCATGTATAT
>LUCG01064148.1:0-28008 GCA_001633085.1 Carthamus tinctorius | reverse complement strand
TTTTAACAAATTATATCATTATAATCATCAAATTAAAACCTTCAAAATGAGTTCAAATGTTATGAGTTTGAAGATCCACTATCAAACAAATCTTTTTTCAGTCTTTTTATCAGTTGACCTTGAATTTTATACATAAAATTCAATTATTTATGTATAATTTAATATGATCGAATAATTGATACATATTTCACGCTGCAACGAGCACGAATACGTATCTAGTAGTATAATATATCAAAGAAGGACCAAATAAATCTAACTTATTATTTTTAATCAAAGAGGGATCAAATATGCTATAAACTAAAATTAAATGCATAGAAAAATTGAATGGACAAGATTGCCCTTCTTAACTCTATTTTTTTTAATATTATTTATAAGAATGATCATATGTGTTATAAAAAACAAAAATACAAGGACCTTGTTAGTTAAAAATTTCTTAGAGGAACCTTAGTCATTATTTTTTGTAAACCACAAGGACCAAATTTGCATTTAACTCTAATAATTAAGTATTTTGTTATGCACTGAAATAAAATGCATCAGATCAATTCATTTACAAATCACAATTTATTGGAGAACATAATTAAAAGAGTTAAGGGTTTAGATCTATTTGTCATACATATCATAGTTAACTCAATTTATCACATGATCTTTGGCATTCATATCAATTTGTATATGTGTTAAATCTAACGGTTATGTTTAGGTTTTGAGAAGTTGATGTTTTCATGACAAGTGGTCATTCAACCGTTGGATAAGAAGTTTATCCACCTTAGGATAAGACACACTGAGATGCACGAGATCAATTTCTTTCTAAAATGCAATTCAAAAGAGGGCATCTGGCATGAGTTTATCTAGTTCTCACGCTTCTCATCGTTAACTCAGATTCTCACGCTAAATCCGATAATCTTAATATATATATATATATATATGTATGTATTTTAACATGGATCCTTTTCATACTCCATTGAACTCATAAAGAAAATTGCAATGATGATGAATTTTTATTATTTTTTTTGAACTAAAAAGATTGCAACATAATCCCCTTATTGAAATCTTGATTGCAAATAAGAATGACTCCATCCCATCGCCCCCTTCGCAATTCAGTTTTTCCTAAAATCCACCTGTAAAATAAAAAAGATCAAAGAAGATAGAGATGCCCCCAATTCTATATCTATCTATCCCTCTTACTTTTAAAGGGTTTTTAGAGAGAGAGAGAAAGAGAGAATTAAAAGGTTTCTGATGATCATTGGATGCACGTGGAAGAAGCAAAGGCAAAGTTTCTTTCGATTTGTCTTCATATACCATTTATACATATTTATATATTTATTTATTTATTTGTCTCCAATTTACAATCTATCTCCTTGTATTTTATACCCATCATCAGTAATAAATAGAGTCAATACCTTCTATCTATCGTCTCTCTATGTCGTCACTGTGTGTTTTTGTGTGTAACTGTGTGTTTTTTAATATATATATTTATATAAATCATAGCTTTCTTTCATACCCATCTTCCACATTAGTCAGTTTCTTCCTTCCTCTGCCACGCATCCCCTTTTTTTTTTCTTACTNCTCTCTCTATATATATATATATATATATATATATATATTGTGAAATGCATGATGTTGAAGATGATCTGTTTAAGCTTTATTTGTGTCTATGCCTAATTTTACTTAACAATTGTGATCTGGGGTTTTCATCATAATGCAGTATCTTTTTTACTTTTGATGTCTTTTTTTTTTACCTTGCTCAGTTAATTATTCCTTTGGATTTATTGGATCTTTTGTCCACATAAATATGTTTTACCACTGAAAGTAACTATTTTTTTCTTGTTATACTTTAGAATCTCAAATTGGTTCATTCTTATCTTGATTCAGATTCCATGGTGACAGATGTACTTTTCACATGTTCTTGAAAAATTTTCTTGGTTTATTTTACATATATATCAATCATGACCCAATTTTTGTTTCCCACTAATTATTTGTAAGAATATTCCTAAATTTATCCAAGAAACATTTTTCCCCCATAACTTTTTATATGATTATATAACAATGGGTCTTTGAAATTTTTTGATGTGCTGATCACATTGCATATGTGGGTATTGTGTGTTTCTTGATGATTCAGACATTAGGGGTGTGAAATTGGGGGTTTTTAAGAAAGATGGCACTTTTGGAATCCAAAAAAGATAGGGGGGAAGTGAGGATTCATGAAAGTTTGGATGAACTTAGCACAGATTTGGCTGATTATGTGGCTGAATTATCAGAGGTGTCTGTGAAAGAGCGTGGTGTTTTTGCCATTGCTTTATCTGGGGGTTCTCTCATTAGCTTAATGAGGTATTATATATATATATATATATAATAAAATTTTCAATTGTTTTTGATTGTTTATTTGTATGTTTAAATTTTGAAATGATTATGAGTTGAAAAACAGGAATCTTTGTGGAGCTCCTTATAACAAGACTGTAGATTGGTCCAAATGGTATATATTTTGGGCAGATGAACGTGTTGTTGCCAAGAATCATGTGGATAGCAACTATAAGCTTGCTAAAGATCATCTTTTGTCTAAGGTAATTTATTAGCTTACCATATCTTGATCTTGTTATATATGTGTGTGTGTGTGTATATACCATTTGCAAAATGCAGGACTTGTTATCTTCATTTCTTGATTCTTGATTATGGATGCCAAACAATCATATCTTCATCTTTTTGCATGACTGTTTCTTGATTTCTTGTATATATATATATATATATATATATATATGTATATATGCTATTTTGTAAAAAATGCAGGACTTCATCTTCATTTCTTGATTATTGATTTGATGGTTTCATTTCTTGATTCTTGAATATGGATTCAAACAATCACATCTTTATCTTCTTGATTCTTGAATATGGATGCAAAAAGATCATATTTTTTCTCTTTTTAGATGACTGTTTCTTGAATTCTTGATTTTTTTAATATGGATGCAAAAAAAATCATATTTTTTTTTCTTTTTAGATGACTGTTTCTTGATTCTTGAATATGGGATTAAGGCAGAAACAAGAAACTTGTATATGATGAAAGTTATGTATTTTAGAAACTCAAGAAACATGGATTAATTTGTTAGATCTAACAAAGATCAAGAGATGATTTTTTTGCACCCATAGTTTCAAGAATCAAGAAAACATCCATCTTCAGGATTTGCATAATCAAAGGGTAATTAAGGAAACCCTAATCTTGTTTCTCCCTTATCCATTTCTTGATTCTAAGATCTTGATCACATTTCCAGCTGTTACTCACATTATCCCTTTGATTGTTTAATTGGTACTCATTTCTAGTGGGACAAAAAGCTCCCTAACTTTCTTTTAAAATATTCACTTGATGCCAACAAATTCAAGGGTCTTTTTCGTTACTTCCGTTTTTATCGATTCGTAGCCCGTTCGCCTTTTTATATCCAATAAAACGAACCCTTCTTGAATTCACGACATTATCCGAATACAAAAAACCGAAATTATGGTTTTTAAGTTTTGACGAATTGCGAGTTCTGTTTGTAGTTACCGATTGTTCCGAGCCATGTACATTCCATCAACGATTCTCTGACTGCAGAAGAAGCTGCGTACGAATACGAGTTTGTGATCCGCCAGCTGGTCAGGACCCGCGTGGTCAACGTCTCTGATGTCAGCGACTGCCCGAAGTTTGACCTGATCCTTCTCGGGATGGGGCCCGATGGCCATGTGGCATCTTTGTTTCCTAGCCACTCGGTTCTCGAAGAAAAGAATGAGTGGGTGACGTTCATCACGACGTCCCCGAAACCCCCGCCGGAGAGAATCACGTTCACGCTGCCGGTGATCAACTGTGCCGCCAACGTGGCGGTGGTGGCGACAGGTGGCGGGAAGGCGGAGGCTGCCAGGCTGGCGATAGACGATGACGTGGGACCGGAGGGGGCCGCGGTGCCAGCTAGGATGATCCAGCCAGCTGTGGGGAAGCTGGTGTGGTTTTTGGATAATCAGGCTGGTTCAAAGCTGAAGAGCTTTTCTCAATTTTCCAAGTAGAGTTAGAGGAGAGGGGGTAAAAAGGTCTTTTTGTGTATGTAGGTGAAGGAAAATGAAATGAATTCATACTTGTTTATGCTCCTATTTTGGATGGTTTCCTGTTTTTTGGGTTTTTGAAAGGGGCTGGTAATGGTTGGTGGCAAAATTGTGATTTACCCTCTTTTTGGGTTTTTTTCTTTTGTTAAAGTAGAAGAGGTGTTTGACAACTTTACCCTTGAACCTACTCTTCAGTTTGTGCATATTGAATGAAGCTCAAACTTATTTGCACTTATTGTTATTGGTATATCCCACTGTTGCCTTTTATTCATTTATGCATAATTGTTAACCATTTATTTCATTATTTAGTGGAAGCAGGGGTAAATATAGAGTGACCACTTACAAATCTAATCATTTATATATATGTTTTATATATAAAATAACACATAAAAATGGTCCTAGGTTTGTAAATGATTATATACCATACACAAGTTTGATTCAAAGGAGAACAATAACCAACTAAGAAAGCATGTCAGTTAAATTACACATGATTTTACGTTCGTATAAAATCACATACGACACTTGAGTCGTGGACCAGGTCACCCACACAGCCCTTTGCCTTTGACCGTTTTTGTAATCACATGTGATTTTTTTTACCCATTTTTACGTTTTTTTTATTTTAAACATATTTTTATTTAAACCTCCCTCTAATGTTGTTATATGTATGTGCCCATTATATTAATCGTTTATTTATATTATTTCATAAGATTGAAAATATGAAAAGATTAATTTGATAGAGGAGATGACCTTTTTTGAAAACTTTCTAGTTCGGGAGATCTCAATTTACATCATAAAAATTAATTAAAATTTAATTATGTATTAATTGAAAATCTCTCTAGCTCTCTCCTATCTCCTCTTTTCTCTCCTATCTTTCCTCTCTTCTTTGTCTTGTCTCCTATCTTCATAATATATACATGCACCATAGTTGACTAGGCATACAAAGTGAACAAATTGTGTAAAAAACTTTAACCAACAGGGAAGAAAAACGAAGAACGGGCAAAAATGAATAGGAAAACTGTGGCTCAGATCTGTGGTGACCTGTTAATAAGATAACAGGCTGTTAGTACAGCTTCGCCCCAAAATGGCTTAGGAAATTGGCCATGGAAGATGAAATGAATTCTTTACAGAAGAATCAGACATATGAGTTGGTGAAACTTCCACAAGGAAAGAAAGTCTACAAGGTTTTATATAGATTGTAAACATATTATGAACACCAACTAAATTAGTAAAATTAGATCTAAATCTCCAACTAGTGAACACCATAATAGTACTAAAAAAGCTTGTTTACATTATGCTCACAATGTATTCACTATTTCACTTTATGTGCATATTTAATGTGTGCATGTGTATGTTATGGAGAAAAGAGATAAGAGAGATACATAAATAGATAAGTATGGAGTTTTCTAAAAAAAATAATATCTTAATTTTTATTTTATAAAATAACAATAATTATTTTCTTAGTTATCTCATTAAAATTAATTTAAAGTTAGTCAAATGATTATGAATTACTGAACTATACATTTAACAAAGATGAAGTTTGGTGGGAATGGGGGAGATCACCAAATTGTCTCCCAACCTTCTATTCTTCTTTCTTCTTACCAAACCAAATGCTTCAAATTCTATTCTTCTTACCAAACCAAGTGCTTCAAATACCAGTTTATCAAATGCTTACCTGAGTAAATGTTTACCAATAAAATTCAACAGTGTTATTTTACCTTCATAAAAATAGCTTTGACTTTTTGCATCCAAACCAAGACTTCTAAATTCAAAGGCAAAGGTTTTTGCTAAAAAAGGTTTCTTCCTACTTAATTATATGATGTTCGGATATTATTTTTGTAAGCGACTGTAATTGCATTGAATAATATAAATTGTTATAAAATGTAACGCAATTAATAGTTTTTAAGAATAATGTAACATTGTATGTGTTGATAATTCATTCTATATTTTAAGAAACTAATATCATCTTCAACCGTTTCTCCAAAATGAATAAAAAAATAAAGATCTTAGACAATTTTAGGTTTCAAGAGATTCTTCGAAAGAGTGTAAAAGTCTTTAAAGTCTCCAAAAATGATTATCATGAGAGAGAATGATCTTTTATTATGTTCACCAATAAGAATTATTGAAATAAAATGTTTAGAAGAGACAAATAGTATTTTATTAGATATATATATATATAATATTTTAATATTATTAATAATGATAATATCTCTAAAATGAAAAATCTGTTAAAGTTGAATGTATTTTTGTATAGGAATTTTAGACTTTGATTTTTTATTTTTTTTTAAAATAAAAAATCTTGTTAGAGATGCTCTAATGGATTAAAAAAGTCATTCTTTAAAGAGACTTGTTTATTAACAACTTAACAAGTTTAATAAGGCTCATAGCTTATTTAATCAGCTATACATGACTACTTACCGTTAGCCGAATGATATGGAACTGTTTTATCCAAAAAGCTTCTAAGAGGAGCTTTATTAAGAAAAACAAAAAAAAGTTATTTTTTCCCAAATTTGCTCATCTCATCTACAAAAAAACTCTTGCATACAAAAACATCTAAATCTATACAAACAAACTAATTTACAAAGACAAATTTATCCTTTCAATACTTATGGAAAATGTGCAAGGGCAGCCTACTTTTCTTTTTATAAGGTTTATTTGGGCTTTACCCAGACTACATCCTTGGTAATTTTTACCGAGAGCGAAAACATGTTCCCCTGGGATTAATACTGTGGCCAGGGTTGCTTACCCCGGATTCGAACTTGGGTTGGTTATGACACATTCCACAAGCCTTAACTGGTAAGCTACCCCTTTGGGGTTAAGAGCAGCCTACTTGTATTACATGGTTGTTCACAAAGTTGGTAGCGGTAGTTATATACAGTTGAAATGTTTGAATTTAAGCCAAAATACATAAAGTAAGATGATGTTTATTTTAATTCCTAAATTTATTTCTGAAAAAATACATAATTTTTTCTAGAAATTATTTATTAACAAGTCTTTAACCCTAAATAATTACAATTAAATTACTTTATCCATAAAATTCCTTTTCGATTTACATAAATATATTTTTACATCAATTTATAATCGCAAATTGTATTAGACTTAGATATCTGTTGTAAAAGAATATGCTTAGAATTATTTGTTTGGAATAATAAAATAATAGTGCTGATAACTAAAGTTGAATTACTATTTGCATTAACAATAACATTACTTTAATAATAATATAAAAAATTGCTATTAATAATTGGAGATGCCCTTTAATCATATTTTAGCTACACCAAATTACCAATAACCCCATCTTGTATGATTGCTTCTTGAGACCTTGCAAACCGGTGAAAATGGTTGCAATTTTCAATCACATGTTTATTTTTCTTGTATAAATTCCAAAAAAAAATTTGTAAAATAACCACAATGAAACAGAGTGGTTATTTGATTCCATATCCTAATGGATCTCATATATCTTTTACTCAGATTTATAGGTTTAAAAATCCTATGACAAAATTCAATGGTCCAAAAGAAATCCCTCAGAATTTCAACTAACCTCCTTGGCTACTTCTTGCGCAGGTACAAGAAGGTGACGACCACCGATATGCCGACAGCCACCATTGGGACCGCCCAGTATTGCTTGCTCAGGTCGAGCAGCTTCTCGGAAACGTAACTGGGTTGTTTCTCCGAGACAATCTCGAGCTGAGGGATGTCTGATTGGTCCAGCTCTCCGACACAGAAACTCTCCATAAGTTCCCTGGCGCTTTTGCTATGCCCCGCGTCTTCAAATTCATCCGTCGCGTCTTTCCCTTAAAACGAAACATTTACAAAATATAAAGATTGCATCCATGATGCTAATGCTCGAATCAAGTGAGCTTTGGCTATAAAGAGTTTTACATCGTTAATGGAATATCTAAAATTTCTTCGATAAAAAAACATTTTTGAAAGAAACCCGCATGCCGGGTTTGCATAACCTAAAGAACCCGAGTTTCAATACGACACTTTTGGGTTTGCGTGATCAGTTATTAATGGTAACTTGGTAATTTTACCTCTTGTAAAAATTGCGACAAATTGCCAAACCTCTAAAACACTTGAACAAGACAAAGAATCTTGTGAACCAAAATCAAGTTGTAAACAATTTAGTGCTCGAGACATTGTCAAGGATAATGCTGCGATTAAAGTTGGGCGTCTAAAATGGTAATTGGTGTGCTACTTTCATCGGAAAGAGAAAGTATAAGGAATTACCAGTAGCCTGAAGGAGGACATCATCTCCACCTGGGTGTTCTTCCATATACGATGATACATCATACACCTGGTAAAGTGGTAAATGGTAATACAAAAGTTAATGGTATTTCAGTTTTAAAAAAAAAGGAATATGCCACACTTCAATTTAGAGCATTGGTGAACTTTTCCCAAATTCGTGTAGTCCATTTCGTTTCTCATTTTTATTTTGGGGGCCCCATTTATGCAGGGATGAATGGAGATGGGGCACAGGAAAATAAGACCAGAAATATAAGTGAAAGAATAGGAACAACAGTCGACCATGTGAAGTAGTTAAAGTTGTATACATGTGACAACTACAAACCATAACATACAACTATGCAAATAAAAAGTGACTTTTTTTATGGCAACCCATTCAGTGATCACACATCATGAGGACCAAATGGGGACTACAGTAATAAACACACAAGGACATGTTACCATCGTTGTCCTTGTGGTGATAAGCAATCATCTTCTTTCAAAGAAAGCGCTAAATGGTAAAAGGGATAATCAAAAGTGACAAGAACTTGTTAAGCTGCATTTACTAACATCTTAAAGCCAAAATCCAGATATATATGGAGGGAGAACTATATGAATCCTATTATTTGACACATATCTTTGCCATCTCTGAAAAATTAAAATGTTCCCTCCTCACGTATTAACAAACTTCTGAAGCACAGAACTATTTAAAGTCAATTACAATATTTTCCCAGTATAAACTTAATGCTGGATATTAGCCAATACACGGTGTGTTACCTATGTCATGCATACAAGTTGTCTATGGCAGACACAATTCAATTATGCCACCATTTAAAGGTTCTATCAAATACAGCAGCATACTGCCTTAATAAAGTTCTCAGCAAGAGGTCATATCACTAGTAAGGTAAGGAGATATTTGTTAAGCTTAATGAGCTTAATGGGGCTCACAGGTTATTTAGTCAGCCATACATGACTGTTTGGTATTGAATTAATGATATAGAAAGTGGCTTATTCAGTAAGCTTTCAGCGGGAGCTTTATGCTGAAAGCCAAGTGTTAAGTCAAACCTGCCCCTCCCAATTAAAATCAGGCTCCTCTCATTTATGGAAAAAACCCTCCGAAACAAAAAACTTCCCAATCTATACAGATAGATTAATCCATATAGACAACTTTATCCATATGCACCAGAAAAGTCATAAATTTAACCTTCATCTTCAGTTTGAACTATATCAGGGTAAACAAACACCCATGACTAAAGGCAGAAACTAAGGTTCTAACATCATCCAAAAACACAAATATTACTGTAAGTGTAAACTTATACCATAACTTCAGTTTCATTCTGAACGAACCTCAATTAAGTTAAGATGACGATAATTATCGCAAATTCACAATCCAATAGTTCAAAACAATCAATATATTCCCTCCATTAGAAAAGAGAGCTATGCAATGTGAATTTCATGATTCAAATGGACTAACACAGTAATACTTAACTCGAAATCCAATATTAGTTGTTTAACTTTTGGACAAAAATATCATGCCTACATTAAACATCAAATCAAATATTATAGAAGGTAATAAGAAATATCTTAGGCCAAACTTATAACAAAATCTATATCAATTTTGAACTTGAGTTGTAACAATCCATATCTCAAAATTCAAATTATTCTCTATAAAATCAAGCAGCTCGATCATAACAACTTCACATTTTGTAAGTATCAATTTGACTAACAGTGATAAAATTAATTCAAATATGATAGGATCATAGAGATGTGAAATAAGATAAACCAACCACATACTGAGATAAACGTATGTATAGATATACAAACACACATTTCTATATATAATATATATATATATAGAGGAAGGTTCAAATGAGAAGTGTTAAAAAAATGCGAAGTAGAGAAGCGATATCCACTACTCATCTAGTCAATAAAGGAGGCTTTGACCGGTCCACCAATCATACGGTGGACGTATTGACGCGATTCATGGGAGGGTAGAGATTATTAAAGGGGAGACCGGTCAAAGCCGCCTTAGATTATTAAAGGGGGAGACCGGTCAAAGCTTGAGATCATTTCTCTACTTTGCATTTTTTTTAGCACTTCTCGTTNTATATATATATATGTAGAGAGAGAGAGAAGGAGGACCTTGCCGTCGATGACAATCCAGCAATCGCCGGCGGAATTGTGCTCGGAAGCTTCTTGCATCGTGTATAGCTTCGTTAAAGTTGGCATTTTCCGGTGGAGAGATGCGTAGAATAATTGAAGGATGAAGAAGAAGAAGAATTATCTACTTTTCCTCAATCCCTCGATTCTGGATTGAATCTTCCCCTCAGATTCCTTTTTGATTTGATAACGATAAAATGGCGATAAACTGCCCTAAACTTGAACTCGAAAACTTGTCCCCCAAGCACACAGCTGAATGGGCTGGGCTTACTAGGTCCACGGCCCAATTGCTTTTGTAGCCCAAATGTTTTTACAGCCAAAATTTATGTTTATATTTGGGAACTGGTTTTAGAACCGTCAGTTCCGGTTCTAAAACCTGGTACCCAGTGTTTAATTTTTTTAGAGTAAATTACATATTTGGTTCCTGTGGTTTACACTTAATTTCACTATTGGTTCCTAGTTTAAAATAATTATGGAAATAGTTCCTATGGTTTACATTATATTGCACTATTGGTCCCTATGGTCTACACTATATTGCACTATTGGTCCCTGTGGTTTACACTATATTGCACTATTGGCCCCTATGTTTAACAAATTGATTTCACATGGAGTTAGGGTTTGAAGACCAATAGTGCAATATAATGTAAACCATAGGGACCAAATCCATAATTATTTTAAAATAGGGACCAATAGTGCAATTAAGTGTAAACCACAGGAACCAAATATGTAATTTACTCTTCTTTTTAATATTTATTTATAATTTTATGCTATAAAAATGATTATTAGTTATTACATTGTTTCAACCCAACTTAACGAAATAAATAAATGATGTTAATAAAATTAAAACTAGTAGTTATATAATAATTATGACTAATTTTTGAAATGAAAATACGAACAAAATAGAATGAATAAGTCGAGTGAAGAAAGTGGTCGTAAGTGTGTATGTGTAACCGTGTAATCGTAAAAAGGTAAAATAATAATGTTAGTTTTAGTCTAGAAAATAATAAGCATGTAAAATATTTTTTAAATAAAAAAACAGTGAAACTGGTTCTGGCAAGTAGCCAGCGGCCCAGCGGTTAGCGATTCCAAAAAAATGAGAACCAGTACCAGTACCGATTGGTTTCGTATTTTGAACCGGAACCAATTACATCATATTCAGTTTCGAAGCGGTTACCGTTCCAAAGACGAATACCCGGTTCAGATACCCAGACTTTTTAGTGATGTATGTTCTAATAATATCAAAGAAGATTCATTTGTTGGCCATATGTTAGTTTTTCTTTCAATTACTATCTCTTATAATTTTACAAATAAAAAAATATGATTTTTAGGTCATTTAACAGCTAATAAAAATAGGTTACCAGTAACCACATTCTAATTCTCACCCACGGTTAAATATATACATATATACAAACATTATACATGATTTTCTCATACTCTAAATTTACATACCGACGCTCCCCCTTCTTACAAATTCTATAAATTTGACCCATTATACATGATTATACATGATTAAAGGATATGTGAAAAACGGTAAAAACATAAAAGATGGTAACTTTGAGTTCGAGGATTGTTAACGTGATGATAATTTGGAAGACGCTTGTGCCATACTTGTAAGTGCGGACTTTTAAGTACATATAGATTTTGTGAATTATAACTCATACCATTCAAGTTAGCATACATAAATATTAACCATTAAAATATCAGAAGAACAAACATGTGACAAAAAGAATTAAGGTGAAAAACGTAAGAGTGAATTTCAACCTTTTCTCATTTTTAATCTAACCCAACCCTTGAACTGCAACTTTTGCAGAATCTCATGAATTTCATACATCTTGTTAATGTTAATCTTCAATTAGGATTGATTCAAAAAGAAAGATCTCTCATAAAAAACATATCTATAGATAGAGAATAACTTTTTATTAAAGAATTTTGTTATAATTTATTGAAAGAGACAAAAAGTTTATGTCATATAAGTGTAGGTAGGTTTTAATTTAAAAGAAAATTAAATTTTAGTGGAATTCAATCATCTCCAACAAGTGTTTATTTTGCTTAAACAAAATTCTCTGTATTGTTTTATAGTTTAGAAAATAAAACAAAGATTGTAATTCTATAAAACTTGATGTATAGATAAACAAATTAAAATCTTTTGTTATTTCATATACATTGTTTTTAAAAAGTAAATCATGATAATAAACTTAATAGCATATTTTGATAATATAATAGGTATTAAATTTTCTAAATTGGGAATATATTTGAGCTAAATGTAAGGGGTTGTTTACTTAAAAGTTTACCGAGTAAACACTTACCGATAATAGTTGACACTCGATCTTACTTTATTGTGTAAGATTGTAGTTCATCAAAACGGTAACATATATATGCAACAATTTACCCGACAAACGCTTATCGGGTAAGAGTCGTCAATTGTCACCCTTACTTTTTGGATAAGACTTTCCATCCTCATCATCACTCTTACTGCATAAGGTTTCCGGTTCTTGTTATATTAATTTAACTAGATAAACGTTCGAGTAAACCCAGTGGTAGAGGTAACGTCCTGGGGGGTCAGTGGATAGTATCCCTGACTACCATGTTCGAAACCCCGCAGCAGCAAATGGAGTTACCTAAGTTTCGGTTCGGCTTTTGGGGCGGTTTGAGACCAACGCGGATTAGTCGGGTGCTGGAATGGATCTTGGATACCACGAAAACGTATGTGTAAGTTTATTTGTCGTTCAAAAAAATGATTCAGTAAACATTTTTTAGGTAAGTAATTAGTAAACAATTTTTAAATCATTCAATATTTTTATACATTTAATTTATTATCATTCTTAATTATAGAGGCTTTGTTTGGAGATGTTTATCATATTTACTTGAATAATGGGTGATGAGGATTGGACCCTACAAGCATTTGGGTGCGGTTGAAACGGGCCCCTTTTGGTGCACGCATCATTTGATCTACCTAAAACCCAAATCATGACCCAAATCACATCAACCACTTATTTATTAGGTATCTTTCTTCCTAGAAGGCTATCAGTATCCAATCCTCTCAACCCCACTACCACATCAGCTTCCATATCAGTTTTTTTCCAACCCCACAATTAACCCTCTGGAACCCTCTCGTATTAGTACCCAATCCTCCCAACCCTCTCATTTGTTTAAACACACCACACACACACAACACAAGCCGCTGTGAGCGGCGTGGGTAAACCGCCGATCCTGGAACCCGTTGAAGCCGCTGGAGGTCGTAGCGGTACCCGCTGAAGCCGTCCAGCCTCCCGGCTTCAACCCGCCAGCCCGCGGGGTACCCGCTACGCATGGCCTAACCCACAAGCTTATTATTACTATTTTATGATAAAATGGATAACTATTAGGCCGTGAGTAGCAGTGCACCACACATATTTGAACCCGCAACCTTTCACTGTTAAATCAGTGTCATTAGTTTTCCGCTATCATACTCTTAAATCCTCACAAACCTTTCAAATCTCGTAAGACAACCTTTCATACCCTCATACACTTACTATTTTTTTTTTATTAATTTTGAATATAAATATAGAAGAGAGAGAAAGAGAGAAGGAGGGAAGAGAGTGAGAGGGATAAGGATGGTTTTCTGAAACCGCCCTTGAACTCGTGGCTTGAACCCGCGTGTGGCGTAACACATGCCCACGAGCCACCTTGAATTTCTTGCCCAACCCGCCCGCGTACCCGTTAATGGTATGCATTGGCCTTTCATGTGTTTGTGTAGGTGACTTAATTTGCGATTTAGATTTTTACAAGGTCGATAGTATCCATTATATGTACATCGTCAATTTATTTTTTATTTTATTTTTTTATCGACAATATATTAAAAAACTAATAAGTTCCTAGTTTATTTATTTTATTACATGTGATATAATTCTCGTATGCATCTTAATAGGGCAATATTATTCTCTCTAGTAAAATTTAAATTCAAATTACAATGCTTTATATTATAAATTGTTCATAAAATAGCATGGCTATTATCACATTTCACATTGATGTTTTCTTGAAAAACCTGTGAATTATACGTTAAATTAATTTTATTATCATGTTATGACGATAAATTGAATAATCAAAGTCTCTATGATTGTGTTGGTTAATTTATCTGTATAAATTAAAGAAAATTTTGTTTAAGAAGGTTTTCTCATAGATGAAGTGAGGGTGTTTTCTAACTAGGAGAAGCAAGTTTCAATTTTTTTCCGTATAAAACCTCTCTTAGAAGCTTAGAGAATAAGGGGTTGTTTGGTAGTTGCTGAATGGTTTAGTGTTGGATGATTAAGTGGTCAAAATGATTAAGAGGCTCTTATGATATGGTGCAAAATGAAATATGTTGGTTTGGTAATTGTTGAATATGAAATCAGGACTCTTAATGGTTAAGAGACATCCAGGATACTTAATTATTCAGAAGATTTTGGAACCATTAAGAGGCAGTCCATTTTTTTGCCAAACATGATTCACCTCTTAACTATTCAGAGATTGTCTCTTAACGGAACTGTTAAGAGGTAAACAAACACCACCTAAGTTACTTTCTGTATCACTAAACTACTAAACAGTCATGTATAATTGACAGAATAATTTAATAGTGTCATTAATCTCAATAAACTGCTAACAACATATCCTTTTGCAAGAAAAATAGAATGTATGGTACTTAATAACAATGTTTTTACATATTTAATTGTTGCTAGTTTCATGACAAATTTGATGCTCATATAGTGTCTTTAAAATATAATGATTAAACAATTTCTCATTACATGAAAATTTTAACAAGTAATTGATATTTCATACTTGTATATTGATAATAAAAAATCGTATGATAAATAATATATGTATGATATTAATATATAGGTCCATTCCAAATAAATTATTGATCCAACTCAACGTGTATTATTTAATGATAATAACCTTATTATTAGTAATTTATATAGTCAAATGATTGATTTAGAGGATGAATGGTCGGTCTTAAGATTTTAGATGCCCATGGCGAATGGTCAAAAAAATGCCCTTTAATATGTAAATGAAAAACCAAACAACAATTTAAAGGAGTTTGGACCTAGTCAAGCTAGACGGCTAAAATTGAACCTACTAATGAATACTTGGGATTGTAAGAATGATGCCCTTGGGATAGATGATGCCCTGAGCCTATGCCGAGGGCCACCCCTGAGGATGGATAATCTAGTACTTAGCTTTTATATAATATAATAAATGTTATTATTTTAAATAGTTTCAAACACTAAAAAAAGTTATAATTGCTTTCTCTTTTCATTTGATTGAGTAAAAGTTTTTGTTCTCATCTCTAAGCAAGCATGCAACAACATGTTATATTAATAAAAGGGTACAAATGTAAAAGGTACTTAGTTAAATGTATTATGCACTAATCAATAAAAGTTATAAAAAGGATTTGTTTAAGTTTATATAATATAATTGCTTTGTAACTTCAAAATTTTTCTTTGGAGTTAAACTGTGGAAAATTAATAACATTCATTCTCATTTTCATTCTCCCTTTAGCACTTCCATTTTCTTAAATTTTAAGTTTATAACTTATTATTGCATACATATATGCTTAGAGGGAGGTTCATACGAGAAGCATATCAATTTAAGAAAAAACGAGGAGCAATCTCAGCCACACATCTTGGGTTACGGTGGACGTGATCACGGAGGATTGACGCGATTCATGGGAGGGTAAAGATTATTAAGGGGGAGACCACGGTTAAAGCCGCATTTGTTGACCAGATGAGTGACTGAGATTGCTCCTCACGTTTTCTTAAAAAGTTATGTTTCTCGCATGAATCTTTCTCTATATGCTTATTAATTCAGTGTTTAAAGTACATGTTTAAACTCTATAAAATCAACCGATAAACGCATTTCAATACAAGACATATATTGAATCCTATTAATGTAACATAGTACTCCATGAATTACAAAAATTTTCCTTTTCAATGAGAAATTGTATTAATTTTCTATTATTGGTTTATTATGAAATCATATTAACTATTAAGATGATTATGAATAGGAGTGTCAACTTTGTACCAAGATAAACCAATCAATTATAATACATAATGTACAAATTTAATTTGTAACAATTTAGTGGTTTGTCTCAATTTAAGTCGAACGCTCGTGTTAGAAGTTTTGAGTTAATATGAGAAGTGAATCTGAACCTTTGGTCACTCTTTTATTGATTGTGATCGGTCATCGTATCCATAGCGTTGCTTCTTTTTCGGCCAAGTCCTGATTAGGGTTCACTTAATTTTAATCTAAAACCCACCCCAGAATCATGTTTGATACGGGTATTGATCTGGCTTATCTCGATGCATCTTATCCTAATGTACGTAGAACAGTTGATAACCAATTCTCACACTTCTCATGTTAACTCAACTTTTCACCGAAACTCAACTCATCAATTTAATTGGCTGGGAGTACCATACCAACTATTTAAACTTGGTTGATACATGATATTAGAAGTCATGTACCATTATAATACCATATTGTACCGGCTTATTAATTTTTAGTCGTTTACTAATTAATCTTTAATCAATAATATTACAACCTTAGTGTCACGTCCACACTTCCACGGTCCATCATCGCTACTCAATGTCTGCTTGTATTAGCCGTTAACGGATTTTTGTTATATGAAGATTATTTGAATGCTTTTATAGCATGGATAAACAGTATAATATATATTAAGATTTGGTTCAATGCAAGATGGTTTGCATCTATATATAATTGGTAACGATGTTAATTTAGATAAATTTATAATTTCAACTTTTGTAATATGTTTGTGCAAAAGTGTTCTAACATGTATCGATAGAAAAAAGTTGACACCAAATATAGTTATGATATAAAATTTTAGATATTTCGACAAACCCAATTGGCCCATCACGGATTGCCAATGCCTGTTGTGGGGGGCACTGCTGACTCATTCAGCGGTTGTGGCTATGGGGGCGTTCGTGCGTGAGACGAGGCTTGAACCCGTACCATTTGATATTTGTTGCAAACTTACCATCCATCCATTATCAACTGAGCTACACGCCATTATCCATCCATCCTCTTTCTCTCTACTCGAATAGGCTCGACTCGAAATCGGTTAAAATTCGATTCGGTCAAATTCGACTCGAATAAACTTGGTCAAAACTCGACTCGAGATACTAAATACTCGACTCAAACTATCTGATACTCGGCTCGACTCGGCTCGTTTACACCCCTAATTATTAGACTAAGAAGTATATATTTGATTTGGTATACTTATTAAAAAAAATAGTGAAAAATGGTAAAACAAAATAGCTTGGAATTTCATTATTCTATTTCAATAAAGTCGAGATCAAAATGATGGGAGTTCACGTGGGGCGATAATTGCTCCTTTTCTAATATCTCCCAGTGAGAAGTCAAGTTATTTCTTTAATGCACTTTTACTTTAAGGATTAAAGATCATATAATAAAAGTATGTGATAAAGAAAAAAGAGTAACTTTTAAAAAGAAGTAAGATGTTAGTAGACTCACGATCACGTGAGATTAAGCTGTTTCATGAGATTGTATGAGATCAAGACTTTATACATGAAAGTTCACAATAAAATACGACGAAGGTAAATAAAATTCGAATATTTATACTAAAAAATACTATCAAGGTAAAAAAAATCCAAAACAAGATAAAAAAACGAATCTTTCACAGTAAAAATGTTGTAAAGATTAAAAAAAATCGAACCTTGACATAAAAAAACATCGTAAACGTAACATTTACAGTGTTTTTACTATAAATGTTCGAATTTTTTTACCTTCACAGTGTTTTGCTGTGAAGTTTCATGTAAAAGATGTTGGTCTCACCGATTTCATGAAAACAATTTGGTCTCACGTAAACCTGACCCATCTTAGTATGTTTGTTACATGCTTACATATATGGTTGGAAATTACCGAAAAATCGTAATTAAAATATGAACATGTTTAATATCATATTTTTAGTATTTTATTTGATAATATTCAAGGATGAAATACGAATTAAATGCATAACATCGATCGGCTAGCTTTTCTATTTAAAATTTTTTTATGGTAGATTAAAAATCCTCATATTTCACATTCATATATTTCAAACTTTTAATCTTCTTATAAAAATTATCTTTAGCTCAGTTAACAAATAAATAAAATCATTTTGTTCAAATTTGCACCTTGAACAAATGTTTTGTAATTTTTCCAAAATAAATAGTTAGAAGGAAATTTGTGATACATTTAACTCTAAAAGTTATTTTATGTTAAAAGTTTAAAAAAATCTCCCTCTTTAATATTAACTTTTTATTCTTTTTTCTACTTTTTAGAAAAGTTTAACCTTAACGTTGGGAGTAAAAAAAACCTTCAAAATCTCCGGGTTAGCATGGTTAGTTGGTTACCACCACACAAGTTTTTGAAACACTCACAAACCTTTCAAATCTCGTAACAAAATCTTTCAACCTTTCATATACCCTTTACCATTTTTATTAATTAAATATATATAGAAGAGAGAGGAGAGAAGAGAGAGAAAGAGAGCAAACCAGCGGGTTCGTGAGCTCGCTGCCCAGTCAGCCCCTCGAGCCCGCCAGCCACATACCACTATCAGGCTGAGCCCGCCGGAAACCATGACGAGCCCGCCGGCATTACCCGCTCGTGGTATTCACGGCCTAAGAGATTATGTGTTTGTTGCCCTCCGACATTTGCAGGCATGCACATACACACACACACACACACACATATATATATATATGTGTATGGTCGGGTTCAAATGAGAATAATACATATGAGAACCAACAAAATCACATATGATTTTGCATTAACGGGTGAAAAAGCCACGTGGGCCACTTTGACGCGACTTGCAAAGTCGAGTGAATAATATATTATTTTATACGTGAATTATATATATTTTGTAGGTTCTCGTGTTCCTTTAAATAGATGGTATATTTTTCCAATTTGATCCTTTCTCTCTCTCTCTCTCTCTCTCTCTATATATATATATATATGTGCGTGTGTGTGTGTGTGTGTGTGTTTGTGTGTGCACGCGTGTGCACACGTACATGTAGCTAGAGAAACACGATGAACGAGAAAAAGGTCAATTTGCGCCAAGATGGGGAGTTCCAGTAGCACATGTAACCACATATGATAGTCGATAGATAACATGTAATACAAACATGTTACGTTGACCAAGTCATCCGTGCCACATGTGCTTTTAGTATATAATCACACGGGAATTTGAAACTTATCGGCTTCTTGCAAATTGATTGCCTTCCCATTCATGTTTCTTTATCTCTCTCCCTCTCTCTCTCTCTATATATATATATATACACACACACATACATTTACACACACATATATAGGCGAAGATCATATATGTGAGAAATTGAGTTTAACGTTATAAATGAATCTGAACTGTTGATTACTTTTAATCCCATGCCCTCTCATGAGTTGCACTTTAGAAGAGAAATGATCTGATGCATATCGATACATCCCATTCTAATGTACAGCCATGTGTATCAAATGGTTGATAACCACTTTTCATGTTTCTTAAGCTTTTCATGCTAAACTTCAACTTCTCAACGAAACTCAAATCATATATACACACACGCACATATAGGGTTGGGTTGGAGCGAAAGTTAGAAACCAGCCTGTTTTTCTTGAGACTTGCAAGACCGACCAAACAAACAACTTATGATGAATAAATTAATCACTAAAAACAGGAGTAATTAAATCTTTAAAATGATGAACCTTAAAAAACTCTACATGAAAATGAACATTAAATAACTACATTCTACATGTAAATTAAATTATATGATATGAATAGAATAATTAATTAACAAGGTTTCTTTTTGTAGCAAAATAAATGATATCAAAAGAAACTTGAACCTGAGATCACACACTTAGCTTGAGATTGGTGCACCTCTTTTGATGGTATCCATATGTGTGGTTTCATAAACAGGTAAACCACCTGAATAATAACCCAAATCACAATTTGTTAACTCAAAAAGATCAGAGCTTGAATCACTATCATTTCCATCATCATCCTCATGATCAATAAACCTCTTGAATTCTTTGATATCTTGTCTTGAAACATACTTATTATGAGGAGGAGGACGTCGTTCCTCTTGCTTTTCATCATAGTTCTTTACTTTCTCCACAAACCCATTTCCAAAACCCATATTTCTCCCAGAAAGATCAGTCTTTATATCGAAAGTTTCGATCTTTTTGAGGTTTTCGTTGATGGGTATTTTCGTAATTTGGGTTGGAGGAGTCTTGAGATCTGAGTGGCTTCTGGGGTCTTTATAGGTTGGAGTCTTGGTGGGTGTATGTGCTACTGCTATGTGATAAGGAGGTGGTGTTCTAAAGCCTGAGCTTAATGTTGAGGTTGAAAAAGGTGATTTTGAATCACTCATAATGGTGGCGGACGCGGTGGTGGCGGTGACGGTGGTGGTGGTGGTGGTGCTACTTCCACTTCTGAAATGACTTATGCTACTTCTTCTCTTCCTCCTCCAGCCACCAGGACTACTCTCATCTTCATCCTTTGTTGTTGACTTTGACTTTGACTTCTTTGAAGATGTTTGGTTGAAGAGGGAGTTCAAGAAATGAGCCAACTTCCCTCCTGGTGAGCTTGGTTGCTTGGACTTCTTCTCTTTGCTACTAGGCATCATGGGGTCCATCAACATGGCTTGTAAAGGAATAGAATTCCCTCTATGGCTTGGCATATCAAGACTCATTCTTCCGATTGGCCTCATGCAATACTTTTGTGTGGTACTGTTACCAAGATTTCTGGATTCGCCACTGACGGGTCTGTTATGGGTGCCACTGGAAACTTCAGTGGCACCTGAGAAATAACGAGCGGCTTCAAATACGTCAAGCTCGTCTGAGCCATTCCTACGGTGGACCAGTTTCTTGGCTGGTTGGGATGGAGCTGGGATTTTGTTCGACATTCTTGAAGTAAAAGGACAAACTTTCCGCACAAACAAGAACGAAAAGCTACGTATACCCACAAATTCGAATCGGTTACAAGTTATTATCTCAACTTGTTGATGACAAAAGATGAAGATCTTGAGTTGGAGAGGAGTGAATGAAAAGCTTTAAAAAAGGAAATGAATGATTTGGGATGGTGGTGGTATGTTAGACAAGTGTGAGTAAAGCTTGCCTTTTATAGTAATCTTTGTGTTGAAGATATGTGACAAGGTACAAGTAGTGGATGCATGATGTACAAGTTTGTATGGGGAATAGTGAAAAATGGTATGGGTAGGCACTAGCTAGGACATATTGATGTTATAATGGAGAGACTGAAATGTTCCAATAGAAGTGGAACAAAGCTAGGATTAGGTTTGAGTATTAACTAGGGTAGAAACTAACCAAAATGGATGTATCATTTTCTTTTAGTGCTTTGAATTTTGAAAGCCATGAGTTTTTGTTGTGTGTTGTGGGGGCAAAAGTGTTCTTGGATTCTTGTTATCTTTCAAATCCCTATCTTTATCACTTGCATAATGTAAAAAGATATGAATATAATGAAAAAATTGAGTTTTTAAACATACACATGTATATTTATGAATGTCTATATATGTACCAGAAATTTACTTACATGATGCAATTGATTATGAACTTGAGATTATAAACTTTCAATCACAATTCATGTTTAGAACTTCATGGTTCATGTTTAATTCTTGATTTGGTTTATGACTTTGTGTGGTATTGAGAGAGCCAAAGAGCCTCATATTATTTATTAGTTTTGTTGAGTATTTTATGAGATTAATATAAGATTCAATCTTTATCATGTTGAATATGGTTATCGATTGGTTATGAGTTGATTATGGATTGCAAACGAGTTTAAAATTTTTATATGTATGCAATAATTTTCTAAAAAGCTAACTTATCTTGAAAATACGGTCCCACAAAGTCATTGATTAGTCATTCGTGATTCGGTCATTTCATTTTCTGTTGATGCAAGCTGATTAAGATTTGTGTACGCATGTCTTTCATTCAAGTTAAACGTCAACATATATCAAATAAAAAAGCATTTCATATAAATTAATGACATTTACAAAAAAAGATTTAATAATTTCTTTTTCCAAAAGGATTATGGATACGTAGAAGTTACTTCAAAGAATCGACATCTAAAAAGAAAAATGATGGATTATTATAGTAGCACTTCAATTTATAAGCAATCATAAATAAAGAGTAAAGCATGCAAACTTATCCAACTTAATTGGTTATAATTTTCTATTAGTTTTCTTTGTGCTATCATCTTTAAAATTTAGAAAAGTGTAACTAAATTAGGTTTATATGACATAAAAATGTTTAATAGGTTGTTTATTTTAATTTTATTCATCAAGTGTCATATTAATTAAGTTATTTGTTTGATAAATTTGTGGGTATGGATAAAATGAATTTTGTATGAGGGAGGCAAAAAAAGATGGTTGAATTATTTCTAGAATGTTTTTAGTATTAACTTATTAGAGGTGGGTTAAGGGAGACAAGTGAGGGATCTTTACATACTTTATATAGTCAGTTTGGCTAAACAACTTAACCAATAAGCTGTAAAGAATCACTCGTGTTATCGAATAAGCTACATAACCTATTAAACTCATTAAGTTATATATAAACAACCCTTAAGTGTCTTAATATTTTGTTGCAAGACATAGTTTTTAGAACCAACAAATTATATAAAAGCATTGCAACATGTTTATAAAACGTTTTTTTAGCGTTTTAACAAGTTTTTTAAAACAAATTAAAATAAAGTGTCGTATTAGTTTGCATGACATTTTTGAAAAGTTTTCTATAGGTAAATCCTTTTACATGACGTTTGTTTTTATAAGACAATGTTTATGAACACAGCTTTCTATATAACACTTGTTATTATAAGTCATTTTTTTTTCAAATTATCTTGTGAAACAAAATTAATAATAAGTTTTATCTCAAAACTGTTCTAAAATGCTAAAATAGCTTATAAAATTAGAATTGTGCTTTTACATGAAATACATAGTCGTTTGATTATATAAACTTAAGTAATATAAAACAATATATAAACAATTTAGGGGGGTTTAAAAAGCCGACCAACCTAACCAACCTAACCCGAAAGTACCAAAAAATATCAACCTGAGCTAACGTGACACATAGCAGATACAAATTTAATTAAATCAACCGTAGTTATTGTTTCAAATTATGTTTGGTTCATTTGAAATCAATCCAACCCAATTAACCTAATACCTTTCAATATTATGGATCCAACATGATTGTTTGGTCAACGGTAATTTAATTTCTTATTTGCATGAACCTTCAACTTTCTTTTTTGAGTCGTCAACCTTTTTTGTATGTTCTCATTTTGATTTTATATCTTTAAACACGAACATTTAGAATTAGCTTGTAAAATGATATATCAAAGTTTCTACCCAACCTAATTAGCATGTCTGGTTTGATTGGCCGATTGGGTTGGGTTGGGTTAACTTAAAGTGTTTTAGTTTAATATTGGTTAATTAAAAAAGTGTACTCGTCCGGTATGAGACTGAAACCGGTTACATACAAGCTAAACTGGGCCACATGATTTTGAACAAGACCAGGATCGGTTCAGGTCGTCAATGTTACGACCCGATTGCTGATGGGCCCGACCCGCCGACCCGGGACCAATATTTGACCATCTATGCTAGATTATAGTTTTGTTTAATGTAGATCGACATTTATTAAACTGTAAACATTGAATTTAGCTGTTTAAATAACTTCAAACCTGACCAACCAACCAACCGTGTACAACCACACATCAAATTAAATACGTTCGTGCTCCAAATCGATATTGAGTTTCTTATGGTTTACATATAATGTGTGGGTGTGTGTCCGCACGTGCCCATAGTCAAATTGTAGGACCATTCTTCTTGATGGCTTTTGTCTTTTACAACTTGGAATAGTCTTATTCTTAAGGTCTATTTAGATTTTAGGCCATGGGAACCATCACCTTGCACCAAATAATGGTGCAAATCCACCTATTGTGGTCACAATTTGCAATCATTATGCCAACAATGCATGTTTATCATAACTTGTATTCTATGTAACAAAAGTTGTACACTAGATATACATCGAAAAAAGGGTTATTATAACTTTCTGCTATATTTACTTATATAGTTGTCAAACGATGGAATTTTTATATTTGATTATAGCAAAACGTGACGTCAATTAAGATGATACAGAGATTTAGGTTAAAGTCTATGTAATTCGGATAATATAAACTAAAATAAAAAAGTACAGTTTCTTGAAAAATGAGTGATTTTTCGCTACGCCAAAGTGTTTTTTCATAGCTTACGATGATACACATTAGATCACAACGAATGCGCCTTTAAAACTAGTAAAAAATATTGCTACATCGGACAATAGAGTTGGTGCATAGGATAGACTTTGTCCCTTAATGAATTCGTTTTGAACAAGGTAAAATAACACGATTTTGTATATATTTATTTTCTGGTCATAAACAAACAAGCATACAAATTACAACTTTGCCACCTTTTATCACATACATGATACATGTCTATTTGTTCAATCCTCGACACTTAAATCATGGCAATAGCTCTTACGCCAAATCAAACTCATAGTGACAGTTGAACGAACTTATAGTCATCTGACACCTATTGCGGGTACCCACATTTCTGCCCTAGTCTAATATCGCTTATTGCATGATGATAGACATGTAGATATGCATCTAACATGGATGGTTTGGCCTGTATCACCAAAACAATATGTTTGGTTGCTTTCTTCTACTATGAACCATATATGCTAAAGCCACAATTTATGGTCTCTATTTTCCTATGAAATATGTGTTAAAAGTCATAGTTTATGGCCTATATTTTTTCACGAGTCTGCCTCTATTGAGTCTTTTATGTTTATTATTCGTATAATTTTTGTTGAGTAGCTTGTTCAATTATATTAGGGTATCCCTGAGCTTAAGGACATACGGAAAGATGCGACTGTAACATGAGGAGCGGAGTTTATCCAAAAATTTTAAAATAGGATGTTTGTTTAGGCATCTAGTTAAGTAATACTTTGACTTGTTTATAAAGATCTCGTTAGAAGAAAAAAAAACAATAGCATGCCAGTGTTTGATGACGTGCTCTCAATAGTTTGGATTCATGTTGCAACTTGCCTACATGAAGCCAAGATCAATATAGCAAAAACTAAGTTTGGATAACATGTTGCTACTTGCATGCGTAAAGTTTGTATTGTGGGTTGCAATAAGCGAATTTAGAAGGCAACTCATAATTATATGTGGAATAATGAACTCAAACCAACGTGAAGTTTAATAGGCGTCTGGAATTTATAAAACTGAGTTATTAGGTTGGATTAGTGTTAAGCCTATATAATCCCAACACATTTGACAAGTCTAAATCCGAACCATCCACTCCTGNTAGATATAGATAGATAGATAGATAGATAGATAGATAGATAGATAGATAGATTATGCTTAAACTTGTATTTAAACCATTCTAATAGGTTACTATCGGCCACGGTTAAAAATGGCAAAACTTTTAACCGGTTACGGGCTGGTTAAGGTTAGGGAGTTATCGAGGATAACCGGTTGAGATAAAACATAACCGGTTAATTTTGACCGGTTAAAGGTTGGTTACAAATTGGTTAAGGCTTATTTTTTTATTAATAAAATTTTGGGATTAATTATATAAACTTTAAACATATAAATTTGGGTCACTCAAGTTCACTTTAAAGATATAATAAAATTACATGTTATTAAACTTTAAAAATTGATGAGAATTGAGACTTTAGAAATTAGAACTTGCGAGTTTGCGAGAAACGAATACGAGTCGAAATCACAAATTATAGCAAGAATTGTTTGTGGTTTTCTTTAACGTTTTTTAAGTTGTATAACTTGATATCTAACCCCATACATCACACAACTTATTTATAGTGTGTTTGGAGGGGTTAAAATGTAAATAAAAAGAAAACTAAAAACATTTACATTTGAAAAACATTCATATCTAATGGCTATAAAACAGCTACTTTTAAAAAATATACCTTTACGGTTATAACCGGTTACACAACCAGTTCCGGACCGTTTATAACTGGTTACGCAAAAAACTCAAAAGATAGTAACAGGTTAAGGATTTCGGTTAAGGGACGGGCCAATTATAACCAGTTAAAGGGCCGGTAAGATATTGGTTAACCGACCGAGTCGGACCCATATGGCCATCTCTACTTAAGAGGGAATTGATCCGTTGCATTTTGGTGCATCTCATCCTAACGTTCGTCTATTTCTCATCAAATGGTTGATAATCACTTCCCACGTTTCTCACCCGATTTAGTGTTTCTCACCAGAAGTTTCTCACCAGAACCCAACCCTCGACCCAAAAGAATAATTAAAATGAAGTTTCTATAATTATTTTATATTTTATTTTGTATTACGATAATTATTTTACGATACAATTACCAAAATATCGTAATCCCACCAATGATAGAAAACATAGCATGGAATCGAATGGTACGGCTAGATTGAATATTCCTTTTAATTCCTTAAAGTTAAACGTCATGCTTAAGTCTTTTAAACTATATATCAAAAATATTCGCTTTTTTTATTTCACTAACGAAAAACTTTTTAAAAAATCAATAAATTATCACATTTTAAATTACTAAATCTTTAAATTATTTTTTAATAAATAACCATTAAATCTTTTCATCGTAAACCATTAGTTCTTAAATTACTTTTTTAAATGAAAAATCATTAAAAAAAATTAATGATTAAATCTTTGAATTTTTTTAAATAAACAAACTATCATACATTGAGAAACTCGTTGTATACATATTTTAACAAAAAAAATATAACATCAACTATAATCCATTAGGAATATTTTTAAGTAAAAATAAAAACGAAATCGGTTTAAGTTAAAGAAAATATAAATAACAAATTTTTAAAATTTTGATGTTTTATTTTATTGAAAAAATGTTTACATACTTAATTATTTAAAATGAAAAATTTTAATAGTTTTTCATTCTTAAAAATTAAATCAATGACTTATTTAAAATAAAAAATATAAAATAGTTTTCAGACTTAATTATTTAAGATATGACACTTTGTTGATTTTTTTGAACTTCTCTTTTTAATGAAAAATATTATAAAAATCATAAAGTTAAATAGAAGGTAACATGCTAACTTTTTATTATGAGTTGTGACAAATATAAACAACCTCATGGCAATCGACATCTCCAACTGGGTTCAAGTATTTTTAACTTTTTATTTCAGAAAACATGCATATATATATATATATATGGTCGGGTTCAAATGTGAATCATTTTTTCATTGCGAACGTAAGGACAGCTGAGAGCATACCACGTGGCATATGCAATATGAATAATCATATATTATACATACTGCATAACACAACATTCAGTGTTATGCAGTTTGCATAATACTGAGTACTGCTGTGTGTATACAGTATGCATAATACATAATTATTCAGACTGCATATGTCACGTGGTACGCTCTCAACTGTCCTCACGTTCGCAACGAAAATTCAGTTTGCAACCGAACTTCCGTCTATATATATATATATATATATATATATAGGGGTGGGTTCAAATGTAAACCACTTT
>LUCG01064072.1:0-10244 GCA_001633085.1 Carthamus tinctorius | reverse complement strand
TTTGTATACCATACTTCTTGTATTTGAAGGGTTTTTGTTAGCTCCAATTTTTGGGGTGTTACAGATAGAGGGTGTATCTTTGAGTAAGAGCGATGATAAGGATAGAGAGTGTTACGAGTAAGTTAATGTCACAAATCTTATGCTTACCGGATAAATTGTAGCATATGATGATAACGTTTTAATAGACTACAATTTACACAGTAAAGTTAGTTATGCTTAAGCATGTGAGTAAACAGCCAATTAGTCTTTAAATGATATCCACTAAAACAAAACAAAACTATAAACACAACAAAAAAAACCTATGCGGCAGTGGTGTAAATTTTATATAAACATAAGCAACAATATTTGAAATCATTAGCACATGCAATCAAAATTGCCATATGCAGAGGTTTAATGATTGTTACAGCAAAACCACGTCAAATGAAAAACAATTTTATTTTCAATTTGAATTTGAATTGAACATGTTATCTTTAGACAAAGATAGACCTCTTCTTGAGAAAAAAATACCTTCTATAGCTAGCATATGATATGCATGCTAATAATGATTTTCATTTTAGGACTCTTAATTAAAGTCCACTTGCTCAAATTCTTTCAAACTTGGGGATATTTTTTTATCGTTCTTTATGACCACCTATTAAACTATTCAAGCTGCATAAACAATGACCCAAAAATCCACAACTATCAAAATAAAACATGCCGGTTAAATATATGCACTTAATAACAAAAAGGCGACATCAATGTAAAAGAAACAAACACCATTTGCACTTGATCTTTGACACAAAGCAAAAAGATTTTAACACAAAACAAACACCAGAATTATACAAGTTTGCGTGGATTAAGAGTATTCATTGGAACTATAATTATACAAGCCCAATGATGACCAACATGTGGAAATTCTTAAACAAATTACAAATTTTTAGTATATTACAAATTTATTATATTACAGAAACTATATCCACTCTAATGAGAGGGATTGTTCCATACGTTGTCTTTTCAATGAACTAAAACCTCCCCCCATAAGTTAAGTGAACATGTTTACTCTTACTGGTAATCACTTATCGGCCAAGTGTTAAGAGTAATCGACCAATTCACCCCCTTTACCCTTTACAACACCAATCAATGAGGTCTATAATGCTAGAATACATCACCCATTGAGAAATACAAAAACCATTCCCAAAAATTGGTCATTTGATATAAAAAATGATACTCGTAATTTAAGCTAACCTAAAAAGTCACCCAGAATCTCATAATACAAAAAAATCATCCAAACCTAGAAAATCATCTAAACGACAGCTTTTAATATGGTTTTCAGTAATAACATATTTCCAACACAACAATGAAAATCTTGGATTAGAAAAGTGAGACCTTTGTCCACGACAAGCATTTACTTAAAAATAATATCATTATACACAACTTCTGAATGTTTTCAATTATAAAAAATGTAAATGTAGACCCGTTTACCAAATGCTTACCCGGTAAGTGTTTAACAACAAAATTCAACACTATCTCTTACTGAATAAGATTTTAGTTCACAAAAACGATATCGTATGCAAGAATTTACTCGATAAGTGTTAACCGTATTAAGAGATGCCGACCATCACTTACCACTTACCAGGTAAGACTCTTGGTCCTTGCTTTCAGTCTTACTGGATAAAGATTATTGGTCCATGCCAAATGCATTTTAAGGTGCCATTTACTTGACGTTTACTCAATAAGAGCTTACCAGGTCAATTTACATTATAAGATGAACATACTAAGGATTACAATCTTACCCGATAAGAGTGATGACATGAACCGAAAGTCTTACCCGGTAAGTGAGCTCTACAAATTACATATATATTTCTATATATATATATATGCATTAATCATTTGTCCTGAAAGAAATGGAGAACATATTAAGAATGTTAAATCATTTGTCCTGAAAGAAGATAGACAGCTTTATTAAGAGAAGGAAATTACATATATATTTCTATATAAATCCTACGGTTCAAGCTTCAATAGAATCCATATTTCATGAAACTGGGATCAAGTAAAACAGCTCCCCCACTTCCTAAATAAACAACGAATTCTGCTTATTAGAAAAAATATTTCCACAAAATCTCTTTTTAGAATTTTTTCCGACACAAAATAAAAGATTTGATCTTTAACATTTCGCCCAGATTAACAAAGAAAACAACCAGACCTTTCACAAATTCTGATTAGGGCAGTAATCAATTTGATCTATAGTGATGTCAAATCACAACATTTGAGCATAGATCTACACATAGTCACATTGGGAATCAAAGAATATAAGTTGAATAGGAAAGTAATAAAACATTAAAAGAATTGAAAAATAAGCTTACAAGGTGAGAAATGCAGAGAGCAAACACCAGTAAACTTGGACGTCTGGATTAAGCTACAAGAAGAAGAAAAAAGGGTAAAGAAACAAAATCCAGTAAATCGCTTCTTCCCCAACCGTATGAGAAGCAATGAAATTGAAACCCTAACCGTATGAGAAGTGATGGAGAATCAAATGTGTTATATCACTTAATAGAATGACTACTACTACCTATTGAATTTGAGATGGATACCTTTATCAAGAGTTGTTTTGCTTCTACACTCCATTAAAATAGAATGACATTCCTTTACACTACATACGCTCTGAACTCCATTTCACAATTCCCATCCAATTCTTCCCACGTCAAAAAAATGGAAACTCCACTCACCATCCTTCCTCCTCACCTGGAATTCTTGAAATCTTTTTAGTAGTGTGCCTTCTTGTTCTTATTTGTGTAATGGTCTGCTTTCCTTGTTAGCATTCCAAACAGAATACCCAAAATTAGCATATTTTATATACCCAAAATCAGAAAATCAAAACCCTAAATTATAAAAATTATTTCGAAATTTGCAATATATAACTGCAATCCAACTTGGGAAAAGAGTAAATAGCATACAAAAACAAGAAATCCATCAACGTTCATAGGTAAAAATCGAGATTTTCGTTTACCTTTGGCATATATATACAAAGATGATTGATAAATAAGAAGAAAGATACATACTTTAACGCTATTCGATGAAGGTGATCGATTGATTACACACAAGTCGTACTGATTTTGAGACGTTTGAGGGAAATAAAAACTGATTTTGAAACAGCATACAATTACCTTTCTAAACCCTCTACAAATTTGAAATTGAAAGTAGAGGATGAAATAGAGAGGGAATCGATGAAAATGAAGCGTCATTTGACTGTGAGTATGATCGGGAGTGGAGAGATTTGAAATTTAGTAGTAGGAATCGAGGAGACGTGCAGGTTGAGATTTTGAAAAAACAAAATCTCAAAAGGTAATGATGATGAAGTGTGCAGGACTGAGCATAATCTTTTTGAGAAGAGTGAGGTAATAATATTATTTGTTAGTTGTACATAAAGCTATGTATTATTGTAATTAAGAGAATTTGAATCAAGTATATAGAACAGTTGTACTTCATGCAATAGGATTTGTTTTTAAGACATTTTAAGATAGTATGCATTAATCAGCAGTACCTAATGCAATAAAAGTTGTTCTTAAGACTTTTTCAAAATCTGCTTTATAAGATAGTATAGATATAGATGAAGGCATTTTGCCGCTCATTTAATACGTAAGAAAATGAAGTTTAGGGGCATTTTCATAAAAACCATCAAATCACAGGGATCAAATCCGTAATTAACTTAGTTAGGGTTATCCAATTTGGGGAAAACACAAGCTTAACGAGGAATTCAAAATTCAGCTGCAACTCTCTCTAGAAATTTGAAATTGAAATTGAAATGGCGGTCCAGCTTCCTGATGAACTTATAGTCGAAATCCTTTCAATCATACCAGCAAAATCGCTTCTTCGATTCCGATTGGTGTGCAAATGTTGGCTGAATTTGATCAGTTCCACCAAATTCAACCTCATGCATCTTCACAATTTCAACCAGCTAAATCCTCGTTATTTTGTTCGTCGCTTGGATTTTTATGCGAGTGAAGAATGGTTTCGTGTGCATCTCGATAATGAAGCTTTTACTTCGGATCGCGGTACCCAAATTGAATTTCCGTTCGATGATGTCCGTGTCAACATCTGTTTTAGGATAGTCGGGTGTTGCAACGGTGTTGTTTGCCTCTGCGATGATGATGATGTTACTAAAGAGGCATTCAGTTTAGATGCCATAATTCTCTGGAATCCCTCGATTAGAAGGAAACTAACCCTACCTCTTCCTATCTTTCACTCTGTCGGTTTTGAATATCCATATGTTGTTTTAGGGTTTGGGTACGATAGGATGTCTGATGATTATAAAGTTGTCAGTCTCACCTACGATGAGCGTTCCTCCGCTAGCAGACCTCACGTAAGTGTTGTACATTTTCAGTTTTCCCCAATTGAAATCCATAGCTGTAATTTAAACCATTTATTACTATTATTATATCTCAGGTTGAGGTATACACCCTGAAAACTGGCATTTGGAGGAAAGTCATGTTTCCTGATAACTTGCGTTGCTTCAACGTCGATTACAACTTGTCACCGATATTTTCCAATGGATCTGTGCATTGGATAGCATGTGATCCGACATCCGGAGTTTCACATGACTCTATCCTGACATTTGACATAGGTACCGAGCTTTTTGATGAAATTCAGTTGCCCGAGATTTTAGCAGAAGAATCCTTGATGGTCTCTGTGGTTGGAGAATCTTTGGCCGTCATGCATTCTTCCGATCTGTACGGGTTGAAATCAGGAAGTACGTATACGGTAATGGTTATGAAGGAATATAAGAACCCAACCTCTTGGACAATGATATATTGCATGCAGTACACCGAAGTAGCTATGGGGAAACCTTTGCGACTACGAAACAATGGGGATATGATTGTAGAACTTGAAAAAGGAGATACAGTTATGTTTAACCACATCGAGGGCTATTATGTGTATGTTTTTCGTGGTTGCATGGATGAAGATTTTGATTACATTGATGACAGGACTTATGTGGATAGATACGAAGAGAGTTTAGCTTTGTTGGACGTTGGAGATAGCGTTCCAAATAAGGACGCGGTGAAAGCTTTGATGATGATTGAAAAGCAAGGTATGAACCTTATTTTTTGCTTGGTGGATGAAAATTGAATAAGGGTAGTAGCCAAGCATGCTGGTATTTATTATGAACTGGTTCTTTGTTTGATTTTCTTTCATGTGTTTCTCAACATAACAGCCCACTGGTATGTGCCTTGCTTCTAGACTGTCATTGATTGCATAAATCATAGTGATCAAAGAGGCATTTTCTTAAAATGTGGCTTTTCTGGTATCTGTTCAAAACCAATGAGTCTTTTCTTTTGGGAAGTGTTCGTGTAATTTTCGATTGAGATAGCATTATTAAAACTTTGTGTTATGGTGATCTTTATAGATGTTTTAATTGCCACCAAGTTCCTGTATGATGGGTACCCCTCAGGGAGGTTCCATGACCTGTTCCATCTACAATTGGTAAAAGTTGAAAGCTTAAATGAACATCTAATTAATAGTGTTGTAGTGCTTAGCAAGAACCCACAAATCTTTCTGACCATTTCCATCCAACCCAATCTAAAGTGCTCTATTAAATGTCCATCACTTGTTACCATATGAATTATATCTGGGTTCAAAACTCCTTCTCACCTCTATTCACTTTGTGGAGGCTTCCTTTTTGCTCAGCTAGTTTATAAATGTGTAATACTTAAAACCTAGATTTTGTAAGAAGTTGAACCCAAATTATTTTATGCATTTTAAGATGGTGGTCTTAGAAACATTATAATGGATGGGCCAAGGCTAGAAGAATGAATTAAGCACATTCAAGACAAGGATTAATGATAAATCCACTATATCTGCATTAAGCTAATAATCCAATATAATAAATTTAGAAATTAAAGGTAATGTTTGTTTTGACTTTCACCCATCTTATTTTCATGTAAAGAACAGGACACGGGCTAGACACTGTTGCACGGCACGAATAAAGGAGCCCTTTACCAGTTCGATAACAAGCTAATTCCGTTTGCCTTTCAATCTGAATCCGTTTTCTTGTGGCATCACAGACTTGGTAACCTGATTATGAAGACAGTTAGTAAAATTATGTCTACTCATGCTCTTCCAGTAGAAAATTAGTTCGTATCATAGTGTAATGCTTGTCGAGTTAGTAGAAGTCAAAAACTTCCGTTTATCTTTAATTTCCACTGTTTATAAGGAACCGCTTTAACTCGTTGTTTTGATTTATGGGATCATGCCCCTTATCTCGTAATGGTTTTCGTTACTACTTGCTTCTAATGGATGCTTACTCTAGACACACTTGGATCTACACATGAAGGTTAAAACATGTAATTTCTAATTTCACAATCGTAGTTATGGTTTGTTTTTATATAACTTTCAAGTAAAAACAGTAGGTAACTCTTATCTCTTGCTCTCTCCATCTGTCAATGTTTTTCAGGGGCAGATGTTCAGAAGATGATCCCCATCCACCTCAATTGGCTAGGCTTAATTCTTTGGTTGTTTATCCATAGTAGGATGAAAAATAATCTGCTTAAACTTATGTGTATTGTTAAACTGTTTTTTATCGTTCAACAGAGGAGACAAGCCTAGTGGGTTAGAAGGTTTTAGGGCTGGTGTTAGTTGTTGCGATCTTTCTTTAATCAGGTTCAATGGATGGTTAAATTTTTGGTGTTGTTTTATAACAGCAGAGAGTGCATCTCTATGGGAATAGCCGATTCCTCCAAGAGAAGCAGGTATGTATGGATACAACAATTTGGAACTGTGATGAGATTTTTGAGCTGCTGAATTGTGACAAGAAGCAATGGCTTTTCTAATTGGATATCTCATTTGTCTTCTCCTCATCACCTTATCTTGGTATGATACCTGCAGCTCTTTATTTGCATTGAATTTTCTTGGGTTCAATATCAACTTGTGATTTTTTTTTTCTATTTTGCTGGTAGGGCTGAAATTTGTAACATGTGAGTTGCATTCTTACCATCTTCTTTCCAGGATTGTGGTATATTGATAATTTTAATCCTAAAATTTTTGTTTCAGTCGAAGTTATTGCTAGTTAAAGGAGGTTTGATGGGTGTGATATGATGAACAATTGGAAATTGGATACCAATGGGTTCACCTTTCTTGGACCACATGAAGAACAATTTGGATCAGACCTTCTGTTTCATAATCACCATACTTGACAATCCCTCCTGGTCTCGGTCCAACATCTCTTTTAGATTCTCTGGTTAGAGATAATTTGCTTGCTGATTGTGTGGGAAGGTATATCTTCTATCAATTGCCTAAATTGTGTTCCCTACATGATGGCATTTTTGGGTTGTTAAATGGAAGATGTCTTATAGTCCGATAACGAATATTGATGAATGATTTATTGATTTCATTGTGCATGAATTCTTTGTTGGTGGGCCTTTAATAAAGCAAGAAAACATTTGAAGGTAAATCCTTGTTCATTTAACTAATAAGAAGTTTATTAATTAAAATGAACAGAAGTTGTAAGGTACTACCAGACAACTTGTGATCTTTTATAAATCCATACCTGAGGAGCTGTAGCTCTAAGAGCTGCTTCAAAGTAAACACAAATTCTTGTATGCATTTGAAGATAGTGGTCTTAATTTGCTCCACTCCATAGAAGTTTATTGATGTATGGTGCATTGACAGGAAGAGCATAGTTTAGTCTCCACATATCAGTTGCATGCTTATGTTTATATTGTGACATCATCTTTTTTAGATCTTGAATCTTTTTAATTATGATCATTGGTTTAATATGTCTTTGTTTTGTTGCTTGAACTATTTCAGTATTAGTATTTTCACATACCTTTTCTATATTTTGATCCTATGATTTATGAACTTATAAATATGTTTAGCCCGACCAGGCTTGGAAGTTTAATCGAACTCTATTTTGTGTTCGTTCGAGATCGTTGCAAGCTCGAGAATACTACGTTTCGAGTATGAGTAATTTGTTAAATGGTCGAATGGTACTTAACATCGAATGAGGCAAAGAAGATGATATTTTAGAGTGATAAAGTGATAATAGGATAGAAGGAGAAAAAATCGCTACTCTCAGGTCTTGACATCATCAACATTGGCTCACAAGACAACGCTCAACACTCACCATTGAAACCACTTGAACAGGTCATTTGCTTGCTGTAACACCCGGCGAGGGGACCAATCTGTAATGAGATTTTTAATTTTTTTAAGGAAAGCCTTAATTGTCATTAAGGCGAAGTTCACGTATAAGGAGGGTTTAATGTTGTAAAGAATGGAAAGAGAACAAGTTAAGGGGGTTGGGATTTCAATTAGTTTTGTTTAAAATAACTGGATACGACACTTTATTTTAAAGGCGTTGTAAAAAGTTGTTAAAACACTTAAATATGTCTTGTAAACATATTGTAGCACTTTTGGATGACAATTTTTTGTTTTGTATAAAGTATCATATTATAACGCTTAGACATTTTCAGCGTACTATACACCTAAGTTGTTGTAATGAAATGTATAACTTAATTAACATCTTCTTTCCACCAAAGTGCAACATTAAATGAAGGAATCTTTGGACTGGTAGATTCATCAACCAAATATCTATCAACATATAAGATATGGGTTTTGATTTTTGAAAGGAATATAAAAATCCAACTTCCTTCGACATTGATATATAATATGCATTATTCCAATATAGATGTGGGGAAACTTTTGAAACTGCAAAACACAAAGGGGATATGATCAAAGGATGAGAATATGATTATTCATAACTACAATGGGCGTGCTAATTGTATTTGCATTGGATATGAATCTGAGATGGATTGCAGGACTTATGTGGACAAATACCAAGTGAGTTTAACTTGTTGGATGTTGGGCATAATGTTCTGTTGGATGTTGGGCATAATGTTCTGAATGAGGAAGCAAAAGATGCTTTGATGAGAATTGAAAAGCAAGGTATGAGTCCACACACCTTATTTATCTTTTTTATCTTTTTAAGTCCCTTCCACCACTACTGTAATAACCTGAATTTGAAAATTTATCTATTTGCTTAAATTGAGAAATTTGGGGAAATTAAATTGCTAATTTAATTAAGTTTGGTGTAATTTTTCTATAAATTTATAGAGCCTTTGGACTTAGGCTATTTGAGGAAAAGGATCAAGGGACAAGGGCCGAAAGCCCAAGATATAAATAAGGGGATGACCTAAGGGTTTTACCATTTAGGGTAAAAATCACTTTGTGTGTGTGTGCGTGTATTGGGAGAGCAACAGTGGCAGTATCATCATCTTCATCATCGCCATTTTCATCTTTCTGGGTAAGATTTCTAGATCTATTAATGGAATTTGGTTAAGGATCATTAGGAGAACATCTATTGAGGTTTATACTTGTAAAATCCTTAGATTTGAACTGATTTGGGGTATTTGATGAGTAATAAAATCGAAAATCCCGACTTTGGGGAAATACTGAAAATCCGACTCGGATAAGTCCTGAAAATCCGACTCGGATAAGTCCTAAAGTTTGACTCGAATTATCCCAAAATCCGACTCGGATAAGTGTTGAAGTCCGACTCGGATTATCCCAAAATCCGACTCGGACAAGGCTTGAAGTCTGACCCGGATTATCCCAAAATCCGACTCGGACAAGGCTCGAAGTCCGACGCGGAGTATCCCAAAATCCGACTCGGATTACCTTGATAAAAATCCGACTCGGACTTCGTAGAAGTCCGACTCGGATTTCCAAAGTCCTCCAGGGATTTCCAAAGTCCTTGTGGGATTTCCAAAATCCTCGTGGATTTCCAATATAAAATCCTCGAATCCGACTCAAATATTTTACCCTCGGATTATGTCAGAAATCCGACTCGGATTTTGTAGCGGAACCCCCCTGCCAAGTCTGCCTAGGGAAAAACATAGCTAAGGGTTAGTCTTATACTAAGTTTAAACCTTTGATTATATAGATTGATCGATGATCCGTAGGAGAGAGTGATTATCTGATTGAGCTAGGCTCAAGTGAGTTCCCTTGTCAAACCCTCTTTATAAAACCAAAGTGTTTATTGAAATGTTTACTGAAATGATTTATGAAATGCTTACTGAAAATGTTTTGTTGAATTCTTTTATTGATAACTGATGATCATGTGTATATCTGTAAGCATGCTTATATTGAATTACAAATGTGTTTAAATGTTCAGGGGGTGAGTTGCATAGTGGACAATGTGTATCAAGGGACAGTATATCCCTTGGGAGTGAGTGCGTGGTGTGGAGCACGAATATGTTTCATCCTCCCTTAAAAGG
>LUCG01064019.1:0-13424 GCA_001633085.1 Carthamus tinctorius | reverse complement strand
ATATATATATATATGTATATATATATATACTAGAAAAACTTAGCATTATGGGCCTCATGGGCCGGACTTCAAAAATGGCCAATAGCTTGGCCCAAAACATCTCAGCCCAAAGTGCTTCACGATCCTATCCGAGAAGCGTTTTCCGAGTGTGCGTTTCAAAATCGAGACCCATGATCGTAAACCTGCATAAAAACATTTTAAATTAGAATAATTATAATATAAAGCTGAAATTTTTTAAGACGTCAAGTAACGTGAATTATAGACTTTTTATCACTTTTTAATTCTATAATTATATATAATAGAATAGGGTTAATGTTTTAACCCTATCAGACGCACAGAACCTCATTCACTCCCTCTCTCTCTCTATCTCTCTCTCTCTCTTAGTATACTAATTTTCCGGTGACAATTTTCAAGCAAGTGTTTTATCCGGCAGTACAAATCGCTTTAGCCGTTGTACCTTGGGAACAAACAGAAAAAATTGTTTGAGGGAATTGTGTCAAACACGAGACTCGGCTACTGTACCACTTGGGAAAGTCATATACCGAACGTCAGCTATTGTTCACTTGGAAACTGATTTACTGGGCCTCGGATTCGGTTTCACTCGGGAACTTCTTTTACCGGGTCTTTATAACCAGGAAACTACTCTTCTCCTCA
Organism: Carthamus tinctorius; assembly: GCA_001633085.1. Taxonomy (NCBI): domain Eukaryota; kingdom Viridiplantae; phylum Streptophyta; class Magnoliopsida; order Asterales; family Asteraceae; genus Carthamus; species Carthamus tinctorius. The sequence continues at coordinate 12,770 of LUCG01064019.1, read as the reverse complement.
TCACCCTGGATCTTTTCTTTTATAGCCTCGGGATCTTTTTTCTTTTTGTACATTATGGAATTTGTTTCCCGAATATCTATTATATAAAACTAACACCATAGGGATGAAAGACAGAAGTCACAATTTATAACAAACCACGTAGAACAAAAACAAAGCTTACTATAGAAAAAGATTTGTTTTTACATTATAATTAACTTGGCACTTAGACAAATTCTATTGCATTTTGATATATTTGTGATTATGATGATTTAATGTTGGCTAGTGTTTTGTATTTTAATAGGGTGAACAATAAATATATGTTTTTCCCACAATTTTGGTCTAGAAAACCCTTTTCTATTTAGGTTATCTTTATCACAATCGGTTTTTGATTTATTTTTGTTCATGATCTTTACAAAGAACTAAGAAGAGTTGATTTCATAACTCTAATTGATTATTGAAAACAAACCCAAATTGATTTCCATGTTATATATTTTAAGTTTAAAGTGTTTTCAACATGTAAATAGAATATTTATTTCTTCAAACTTTTTCGATTGATAGTCTGCATGGAGTCCATACAAATGTCTTAAAATATCCATATAACTCAACTTTCAATATGAATTAAATGCTTCTTTTAAGCATTTCATAGACTTTCTTGCAATGTTCAAATAGTTCGATACTATTTCAATCTCAAGGATATTCATTGTTAAAATGACACTCTATCCAAAAGTAAGAATTTAATATTCAATTTTTTCTGGTAATTGATTTTATTTACATGATTTTTGTTTAAGAAACAAAGAAAGAAATACTTATATTTTATTTGTACCAAATTTGGACTTCTATTTTATCTAAAGAGCTTAGGAAATGCGGACTGTACATGATATACCAGACCACTCTAAATCGTCAGATTTTTATTTGTTCTCTTAACTGTCTATATTTCATTATGAACATGAAAACCGTGTCATACTATTAGAGTTATGTGTGCACAGTCAGCAATACAGTGATGTCACATCCAACGTTACAAGACACTCAAGGGTCAAACTTATGAGGACCTATAATTCGAGTAGTAATATAACCCCATTTGGAAAGATGGATTTATAATAGTCGTTACGGATCAATTATAAGTTTAAGTTCAAACTCTAAGGTAAAAGTTTTTATCGTACGAATATATTTAAAAGGTTTTTATATGTTTATTAGTTATATATATATGTAACACTAACTTATTCAGTAAATATTTTAATTATCTTGGAATATTTATGTTGGTTCCCATTTTGTGTGTTTGATTACTACTTTTTACTCAAAGTTGCTTAATGAAATAACAACAGCGGAAGCAAATAAGGAATAGTAAGCAGATTGAGTAGGTGAAGAAATCTCTTTCAATTCACGTTTAAAACTCACATAGATCACTCTTTTAGCACAATGGAAGCACACTCAAAACAAAGGGTAAAACTAGTATCTATACTAGTTGCAACTAAACTAAAACTAATAAGAGAAAGAGAATTGGCAGTATCAAATCTTCAAGAAACGCTTGTTGGAAGTTAATTGCAACCGCCTCATGTGGTAAGCACGTGATCGATTTGTCCTTGTACAATTTGGATAATGACAATTCACAAATGTCGGATACTGCAAAACCTCTGGGAATGCTGTTAGAGCCTCTGTAGGCTCATGCCTTGGTTGCTTCTGAAGGCTTCTGTTAAAATACCTGTTTAGGTAAGAATCTATGACGCACGACGAACGACGGGAATATGTAAGGTCCTGAGAAAGAACCATTGTACGAAAAGGAGCATTCGTCGTACGACATTCGTATGATCATCGTACGACCTTTCGAGATAATGTACGATGACGCTCAATAAGACGCAGGACTAACGATTTCTAACGGTTACCTCTATTCTAGCTGTTGTTTTATTACAGGATCAAGAGAATTAATGGAGAAATCAATACATAACCGATGTAGCCAACGACAAAGATTCAAAGAAGAATTAATAAGCGAAGCCCTTATGACCGTTCTCTTCAAGGAAATTTAACGCTCGACCGTTATCCAAGAATTAAAGTATAAAAGGACCGTGAAGCTTCAAAGCAAGGGGACAAATCCGAAAAGAATTTACGGCAATCCTATATTCAGTTTGTTTCGTAGTAAATTCGTAAAAGGTATTAAAACAGACTCTCGATGTCATACGATGTATACACGATTGTATGAATCACTAACTCTCGATTTTACACGATTGTACGAGCCAACCTTAACAAAGTCACGTCTGTACAATCTTATTCATACAACCGTGTATAATACACACCTATGTACATGTTTATGTGTTAAGTCGTTCAAAAACATCATGTTTTCATAACATCTAACGAGAAAACGGTATAAATGTACAAGTTTTAAAAACGTTTAAGAATTAACTGCGAAATGTACCAATTCTTTCGACCGTCATAAGGATACAATCTAATGAATACTTTCTTTTACATGGTAATACATAACAACCATGTATACGCATGTGTTATTCAAACATTTGTATGAATCACCGACTCTCTATTTTACACGATTATACGAACCAAACGTAACGAAGTCACGTCTGTACAATCTTATTTCAAAAAACCGTGTATAATACACACCTATGTCCATGTGTATGTGTTTAGTCATTCAAAACAATCGTGTTTTCGTAACAACTAACGCGAAAATGGTAAAAAAGTAGAACTTTTAATACCTTTTACGAATTAACTGCGAAACAAACCGAATACTTAGTCTGTATTAATGATACAATCTGAAGAATACATGCTTTTACATGGTAATACAAAACTACCATGTATACATGTGTCTTATTCAAACGTTTGTATGAAACACCGACTCTCGATGTTACACGATTGTACTAGCCAACCGTAACAAAGTCACGTCTAAAAAATCCTAATTCAAACTCCCGTGTATAATACACACCTATGTACATGTTTATGTGTTAAGTCATTCAAAAACATCATGTTTTCATAACATCTAACGAAACAATGGTAAAAAAGTACAAGTTTTAATACCTTTTACGAATTAACTACGAAATGAACCAACTCTTTAGACCGTGTTAAGGATACAATCTAAAGAATACTTGCTTTTACATGGTAATACGATACAAGCATGTATACGCATGTCTTATTCAAACGCTTTTGTGAATCACCGACTTTCTATTTTACACGATTGTACGAGACAACCGTAATGAAGTCACGTCTGTACAATCTGATTTCAATCAACCGTGTATAATACATATCTATGTACATGTGTATGTGTTTATTCATTTAAAACCGTCGTGTTTTCGTAACACCTAACGTGAAAATGGTAAAAAAAGTACAAGTTTTAATACCTTTTACGAATTAACTGCGACACAAACCGAATATTTAGTCCATGTAAAGGATACAATCTAAAGAACACATGCTTTTACATGGTAATACGATACAACAATGTATACACGTGTCGTATTCAAACGTTTGTATGAATCACTGACTCTCGATTTTACACGATTGTACGAGCCAACCGTAACAAACTCACGTCTGTACAATCTTAACTCAAACAACCGTGTATAATACACACCTATATACATTTTTATGTGTTAAATCGTTCAAAAACGTCATGTTTTCATAACATCTAACGAGAAAATGGTATAAAAGTACAAGTTTTAATACTGTTTACGAATTAACTACGAAACGAACCAACTCTTTAGACCGTCAAAAGGATACAATCTAATGAATACTTGCTTTTACATGGTAATACATAACAACCATGTATACGCATGTGTTATTCAAACGTTTGTATGAATCACCGACTCTCTATTTTACACAATTGTACAAACCAACCGTAACGAAGTCACATCTGTACAATCTTATTTCAAACAACCGTGTATACTGTATAATACACACCTATGTCCATATATATGTGTTTACTCATTCAAAACCATCGTGTTTTCGTAACAACTAACGCGAAAACGTTTGTATCGATCCCTTTGTGTGTGATTATAACACTGATTTACACATAACTATACTCAAAGTGAATAATATGCAGTAGAAGAACTAGAATCAAGTATAGAATGTGTGCTATGTAGTAAACAGTGAGGTAATTGATAAGAACAGATAAACTAAGCACTGAAACTAACAAGAACACCAAAAACACTCATAACTCTGTGAAAGATGAAGGGAGAAAAGGTCAAGAGTATTTCATTAAGCGCTTCGAGCAAGTGTTACATATTATAAAGGGGAACAGGTTCTTTTACTAGTTACAAACTAGCTAGAACAAATAGGATAGTGACACATGGCACCTTCGAATCATCAAGATATGCTCAAGCTAAACTTATTTGCAACTGCTACACGTGAGAAGCACGTGCCTTGAATAAACCCTTTGAATCTACTTAAGTCTTCATTCCTCAGAGGTCTTTAGCCGCAGACCCTCTGTGACACTTCACAGAGCCTCTGCCGGCTCTTCCCTGTATCTTTTGATGTCTTCTGCCGAACACCCTCTGAAGACCTTTGTGAAGATTATCTTCTGTCGATTCTACACTTAGCATTTTTTAATACTTCTTTCATCTGAAACTTGGAGCTAACAATCTCCCCCTAAGTATTGGAAAATAAAAGATGCTAAAAATGAAAGGACAGAACCTTACAATAGGTGAAAAAGATTCAACCTCTACAAAAAGATGATTACATTGAAAACAAGAATTACAAGGCATAATGAAATTTAATCTATTACAGAGTTTGGAAAATCATTGACTTTGTACAAGAGGTCCTCTTTGACAAGTATATGCAGTTTGAAAATCAATGCTCTATAGCGTGTTTGACCTTTAATGCCTTCCAAAACCTCTTTGACTTCTTCTCAGAGAGATTCTCCTTGTCGACTTCTTTGTTCACATATTGAAAAATCCTTATCAGAGTCTGATCTGAGTACTTATGCGCTTCCATAAGATTGAAGAACCTTTGAATGTCATCTTCATCCACATAGATAAATCCATGAAGAGGATTGTGGATGAGAGTGTTGGCTTGTTTGCTGAGAATCCATGGTGGACGATTTGCAGGAGCAGATACCCTTAGATCTTTAGAGCCTAGACGCAGAGCAATCTCGATGTCTTTCTTGCTATTGTAAATAACATGCGCTCTCATCACTTCTAATATCCTTCTGAGGGAAATGTAGTAGGTTGACCTCTTTTCCATATATCTATGGAACACATTGTAGAGGAATGGTAGATCATAAGCGCAGAGGTTATGTAGATCAGCATCTGTAAACTTGTACTTCTGCGAGTCTACTCTAATGACTTCATACTTTGTTTAGAAAACAGACTTATTGAGCATAGTACAAAACTTGATTCTAGAGAGCTCTGTGATCCCAAGATGAGAGAAGACTTGATACATAGGCTGTGTCATCTGTATAAACTTCATCTTCGCTTCATCACTGGCATGCCAGTCAGTTCTGGATCATTCTCTAGTTCCGAATCAGAGGTATATAAATAACTATGAATTTCTTCAAGAGTGGGAGTTCAAGTGTACGAGGAGAATCGGCCTGTGGAATCTGGTTCATTCTCTCTATGATTTCTTCGACTCTCCCCTTCACCAAGCTATCAGAAGCAGTAGTATTTACATCCTCTAAGATCCTGTGTGTCGACCCCTCTAGGAGAATAGGGTTGATAATTCCCACCAGAGTGTCGAAGGTACCAGTTGAGGTATCTTTCGAGGTGTCGTCTTTGATTACCACCGGCTTCTTTTGTAATTCATCAGCAACCGTGTCTTCTGGCACAATCTCCATTCCAAACCTTTTTGCTAACCACGATGTACTACTAGAAGTGTCTTTGATCTCCTCATTTGTCATTGATTTCTTTATCCTTCAGAAGAGAGCATCATCATTAGAACATTGGATCTCACTATCAGAACTTGTTATCTCCAGGTCTTCACTCCTCACTGGAGAGGTGCCTTCTGCAACTGCCTTGCCCTCGCCTTTGTCCTTTTCAGAAGAAGTGCCTTCAGAAGGCTTACTTCCCGTGAAGAGTTCATTGGCATAGGTGAGGTGACTATCTTCAGAGGCCTCTGTGCGGTGGCACTTATCTTCTTCATCTCCCCCTCATGATGGTCAGGGTCATTACCTCCCTGATCATCATGGCCCTGAGGCTTGGAAGCCTCAACAGCACATGTAATAGCAGCGCGACGTCGAAGTCTTCGGAGATAGCTTTTGGTGGTATCCTCCAGCTTCTCGATGACCTTTTCAGCAGAGATCACAGAGGTGTTAACATTGAGATTGGCCTGAAACTTCTTAGTGTTGACAGAATTACGAAGATCTGTTCTGAAGAGATTACCCTCTATGTTCAATCGATCGGTGCTTTGGCGGATGTGTGTTGCAGTGGCTTGATGAGAGGTTTGGACATCAGAGAGGGTAGCCTGTTGTTATCCTTGACAGATGTTGAGAGAGCTACAACCATAGCTTCAAGATGTCGAGTGGCCAAGTGGTTGACATTAGCTTTTGAGGAGGAGGACTCTTGACCAAGAACCATGGCAGAGTTAACCATGTTCTTGATCTCATCCTTAAAGTTCGAATAGTTACCGTACCCTGCGGTAGCGACATCGGAAGCATAAAGAGTAGCAACTTCTGAGAGCTGTTTCTTCAAGGAATTGACAGCTTCTAAAGTAAGGGATACGGAGGAGAGAGCAGCGATGAGTTCATCTTTGGTGACAGAAGACTGTTGAAGTGCCTCAACCTTGAGTTAAAGACTCGTGGTTGTAGAGGAGAGGGCCTTCAGAGCCTCTGCGTTGGTCTTCAGAGCTTCTGTGAAGACAGACTGAGAGGAGGATGAGCTTTTCAACTCATCCAGTTTGGTGAATACCTTTGTGGCAATGGTTTTAAACTCCTCCTTCGTCATATAGGCACTCGAGGTGAACTCTAAGCTAACACATGGCTTAGATTTGGCAATGGAGTGTATGGTGCCCTTAGAGGCCGATTTGATGTTGCCTTCTTGGGGTCTTCCTCCAGATCCTCGAACTCCCCTAGTTGGAGAGCCTACTAGAGTTCTATTGACCTCATGCATTAGGAAAGGTTCAGAGCCAACCCTAGCAGAGAGGTCAAGTGAAGACTCAGGATGTTGTAGACCTAGAGGCTCTGTATCCCTTACTGATGCCTCTGAAGCACCTTGGCTTTTACTCTCATGAGGAGAGGCAACAGATGCCTCTGTGTGCAGTGGTAGTAGATCCATGGGCAACTGGATCTTTATCAAATCATCCTCATCCCTTTGAGGGGATGGTGTGAGAGAGGGTACACGGTTGTATAAACCTTCTGAGGACGAAGAAGTATCCTATTAGGAGCTGGTTGGGGTTGGGTTCGGATTGTGCACTTCTTCTTCAATATGAGTTCCCTCTAGAACAGGGCTCATAGAAATGTGGGTTGCACTGCGAGTTGGGCTAGGTTGTGTGCCTTTGGCATCTTTTCTCCTTGACTCTCTATTCCTACATCTCTCTCTGCGGCAACAGCCTCAGCTTCTTTCAATCTCCCTGAGGCAATAAAGTCCTCATGTTCAAGGTTTGTCCATTGATCTCGAATGTCTCTCTTAAGCATGTGAGATAACCACGATTCTTCAGACAGTTTGGCTCCCTCTATGGCTTCATGGCCAATTCGAACAACATAGGCTATTGGATCCTCTGAGACCTCCTTCTCAGAGGCTCTTTTGGTCTTCTTTAGACGCCTCTGGTTGAGTGGTACTTCGTCTGATGCATGATCTAAGGAATCATCCTTGGATGCTTTTTTGGTCTTCCTTTTAACCAACGGAACCTCTGGTGATGCATCCTCATGGGTATCTATCAGAGGAATTGCCACCTCTGGGATAATCTCCTATGTGATCACAGTTTTGCGTAGTCTTCTACGCTTTTTAGGAGGTGAAAGTATGGGAGAAGATGAGGGTGCCTCTGTGGTAAGTCCCATGGCCGTCAAAAGATCATTGTCAGCATTCACCAAGTTCAGTCGTACCAACTATGTGCAGTGGAGATCCCTTTGGTGCCTTCCCCTGATCATTGTCAGTAGGAAATGGGGATTCACCAAGTTTAGCCGTACCGACTATGTGCAGTTGAGATGCTTCTAGTGCCTTCCCCTTCTTTTTCTTCTTCTTCTTTTTTTCCTGGTGCAGATGGACCTTCTTCTTCTACAGGTCTATTCTTTGGGTTTTTTTTCTTTTTCACCGGTTTGACCTCACTTCAACCTACTCTAGAAGGTGTAGGTTCTACTCTCGGCTCACTTGCCTCTGCGGGAACCTCCTGAACTCCCTCGTTCCTCCTATGAAATATGACTACTTGTCCAACTTGGAACCCTATGCGTGGAGGGGTGACAGGCACCGGCTCTGGTGTCCTGTTTCCACGTATGTATCTATCCCTATAATGTTCACTCAGGTAACCCAACAACTTCTTCGGCAGAGGTCGGGGGTATTGGTACCCATTTACATGGAGAGATGGTTTGAATGACTTCATCTCGTAGAGCTTTGCGAATGGCTCTACCACTGGAAGCTCTGCCGCAAGCTCCTCTACAAATAGGAGGCCTAGAAACCTCAGTAACACAAGATTCGGATGATCGAGGGTAGGGAGTTGAAGAGTGGGAGCTTGTTAACATTCACCTTCAGGCTTAGGAAGGGATCCACACTGGGGTGAGTGGCATACCCTTCAATGCTGGTTCCTTCGTCGGTGTCGACGACTCGAGCACTGAGTTGAAATTGGGATAGATAGGTTTCACTGATGGAATAATTCCTTGCCATCATTGCCTAGTAAAGGGGATGCTCTTTGAGAATGCGGAGAAGGCGATTTGCAACATTGGGGAAAGAGTCATAGGTGGGGGTGAGGTAGTAGTTATTTGGCTTCTTCTTTAGGGTTATTGTTTCATAGTTGTGGTTGAGGAATGAGATTGTGTAGGATGACAGAGGGTTTGATTGTGCCACGGATTGGGAGTTCCAGGCATTGCTGGAAGCAGCAGTGTTGGAGGAAGAAGAGGGCATTTGGAATCTGGGGTTGATTCGCCGGAGTTGCAGGTTTTGCCGAAACTTTTTAGAATTAGTTGTAAGCGTAAAGAGCATAATGAAGAAGAAAGGGGTATTTATATTTTGGGGAAAAGGGATTCTCAAAATGTAATGAGTGGAAAATTAAATTTCGGGCGGCTCAAGAGAAGACGTTTGAGTGACATCCTCTCAAAATTTGAGACGTGTCATTGTGAGACGCACGATTGATGACGTACGCCCGAACTTTCTGACAAGCGCGTGAACCTCTTTAACCCTTATCCCTTAACCACTCGCACCATATCAGANCCTAAACAGTTTGAAAATCCAATGAAGAATGAGTGATGTTTCAGAAGCAAGAAGTCGTAGAGCCTCTATGAGTGGTCATAGAGGTTCTGTGGTATCTTGTTTTGAAATTTACTCACAGAAAGGTTTTGACATTCTTCAATGGTTTTATCATTTTGGAAAAAGATGTTGCTCCCCCTTGATCATTACATACCTGCAAACACTCCCTCTTGAATTGAGCTTCCCTGCATACTTACCTTTTGATCTAAGCATCAAGTGATTAGAATTGGACAAAAAGAGTAAGACAAAATTAAAGAAAATAATATGTACAAAAATTCTGTACAATTGAGAAACATAATAGCTCAATGTTCTGGATTTAACATGCCAATCTTGTTCACAAGAAATGTGAATCTCTTTTCATCAAGAGCTTTTGTGAATAGATCAGCCAATTGATATTGAGATGTCACAAAGTACATCTCAACATTGCCCTCTTTAATATGATGCTTTAAAAAATGATACCTGATATCAATATGCCTTGTCTTGGAATGTTGGATAGGATTGGCAGAGATAGCAATGGCACTTTTTGAGTTATAGAGGATGGGTATATTGTTTATCACATATCCATAGTCTTGAAGTTGAGTTTGCATCCACATAGGACACTTGATTCACCCTTATTTCTCCTTTGACAAGTATTCCATAGCCTTTCACTCTTCCTTTCTCATTCCTTCCAAAAGTCACAGAACATCCTTCTTGTGCTTTATAAGAGCTCAGAAGCTCTTTGCTTCCAGTCATATGCCTTGAACATCTAGAATCAACATACCAAATTGGCATAGAATTTTTCTTCTGCAATCAGACAACAGAATTTTTAGGTACCGATATCCATATGGGTCCTTTCTTATCAACTTTTCTTGGAATTGCCATAGCATTCCTTGATTTGGACTTATGATTCTTAAATGAATTGCCAAAGTGTCCATGTTCATCCCTAGAACCTTTCTTCTTGGGATGAGTGACTAGATAGGAAGAATGGTGCAGATGCTGGATAAAGAATGCATGAGTTTGAAACATTTGCAGTAACCAGTATTGCAAGAAAGACTCTTAAATTTTTCATTAAATTCTTCAAAGAAAGGTACATAAGATTAAATTTTAGAGCCCTTCCTAGCTTTCGGCTTCTTTTTACAGAATTTATTTGCTAATATAGGCTCTTTAAAATACTTTTTGAAATTCTTCTGTGATCCACCCATCTTTGGCTTTCCTCCAATTACTGTCACAGAAGCATTGTTAACCTGTGGCCATTTTTGTTTTTGTTGCCAAGTAAACTTGGGTTTGTAAGTCTCAGAGGTGGAACTTTATTTTGCCTTTTCTTTTTCTTTTTCTTTTTCTCTTCTTTCAAATTCAAGAGATGTTTTAACCCTTAATCCAAGGTCAACAAAGTGAGGACAAATCATCACACCTATTGATTTTCTTTTAAGAGCAATTGTTGTCAATGGAAGATTTACAATTTCACTTCCAGAAGATGTGTGGGCAATGACGTCTGACTCAATGACTTGAGTAGAAACAATCTCAGGCTCTAAAGAAGTTTCATGTTCAGAAGTATCATCATTAGAGTCCTCTACGCAAGTTTTATAAGAGAATGAATGAGGCATCGATACTTCAGAGCATGATTCAGACTCTGAGTCAGAGAGATCATTATCTTCAGTGATACCCTCCGTCTCAGACTTTGAACTAAGAAAATCTCTTCTAGTTATAACAGAACTTGAACTTGGTATAGATATTTCTTGAATAACACTTGAGGATATCTCATTGGATAAATCGTCTTCACACAGAATCACATCATTAGCTATTTCAGATAGAGCAGAGTCACTAGCAGAGGCTTCTGTCATATGTCTGGGAAAAAATTCAGAGGCCTCTAAGGACAACTTCTTTTCAGAAGGCAAAGTTATACTGACAAAAGCACAGTAGGCTTGTGTATCTGGCTGACCAAATCTAAAGATACCTATTTGTTTTTGACTCATGTATTTCCCTGGAATGAAATCCTTCATTTCAGAAGGTTAGAAACACTTGATATAGTCTTCATATGATACATTTGTCATGACCAAAGGTTTCTTAGCATTTGAGTCAACAGAGGTTCTTCTTCCTTTGAAAGGTGATGTCAAGTTTGGTAACTTGCTTTTTATGCTTTTTGATGAACAAAAGGTATTTTGTAAACTCTTGTTTGTTTTAAAACCTAATTTGTTATCAAATTTAGAAAATCCAAGTCCTCTTCTGCCCATGTTAACTCTGATCCTATCGAATACACTCTGAGCATCTAGAAACTTTCTAATTTTAATCTCTCTGTCAAGAAGATCTTGATGCAAAAGTCCTCTTTCTTTTTGGATTTTTTTTAACTGAAATGGCATCACATTTCTCATGATCCATCAACTTTAACTCACTGGCCTTGTTCTTTAGCTCTTTTTCAAGCTTGGCAATCCTTTCTTTTGAGGTTCTTTCAACATCAAGAAGATCTTGTTGAGCCTTTTCAAAAATTTTGAAGAATCTGTTCCTTTCCTCTATGAGAAGAGTGACTTCTCTATCATAAAAGAGAACTTTGGTTTTAACTTCAGTGCACTGTGTGTGACATGTTTAAAAAAATTTCTTGATTTTATCAAAATAATCATGAGAATGAGGATTTGAGTCAGAAGCAGATACCTTGGTGATTTGTTCATCAGAGGAGTTTTCATCCAGCTTAGCCATTCCGTAGAAGGCTTCCTCCCCTGAGGCAAAAAGACCCTTCTAAGGCTCATCCTCTTAGGTTCATCTGTTACAAGATCACTTGTCTCTGCCAGTAGAGACCTCTGTGCATAGTAGTCAGCCTTCTTCTTGAAGTAGGCCGCATCCCTGACAGGCTTTTGTGGTTTGGTCTAGTTGACCAAAACTCTGAGGCAAAGTGTCCTAGTTTCCTATACTTGTAACAACCATCATTCTTTTTACTGACCTTCTTCTCTTCAAGCATCTGAGGGATCCTCTTATCCTCTCTCTTTGTCTTCTCTTTCATCACTCTTCTGTCATCACTTCTTCCTCCCTTCTCTCCATAACCTTTTCCTTTCCTATACTCTCTGGTGATTAATGCCAGAGTCTTCGTCATTTTCTTCATAGTCACTTCCTCTTCAGAGGTCTCCTTATCACTCTCTACAAACAAAACTTTCTTTTTCTTCTTCCTCTCTTCCTTCTTTACCTTCACATCCTTCCCTTTGTCAGAACTGACTTCTGCTGCTTTCCCAACTAAAGCAAGTGGACCACCAATTTGCTTCTTCATTATGAGGACGTGTGGTTCCTGACTAACCAGTGTCCCATACATATCTGACAGAGACCATACCTCCAAATCCAAAGTGGATTGCATAGACATGGCTAGATTCATTCACTATTCTCCCAGACTCTTGAGAAAACCGGAATTGTTTTCTTCACTGATTCTGATGACCCGAACCTTTTGCACTTACTGAGTAAAGTATTGAACATGGAGTAACTGTCCTTCAATGACTTACCCTCCAGAGCTTTGAA
>LUCG01063898.1:0-10417 GCA_001633085.1 Carthamus tinctorius | reverse complement strand
TATATATATGTATGTATGTATGTATTGGGTATTTGGTTTGGTAGGTTCAGGTACTAACAAAGAGGGTTCCAAAGGGCTTATATTGGGTTTATGGTAAAGCTGATGTGACGCAACCAGATGTGACAGAGGGCTCGGCTACTGATAGCTTTATGGGTTTCATTTGACAATTGTTAACAATTAAACAAATTAAATTAGCTTATTTAATTATTTGAATGGCATCATTCATTAATTGAAATGTGAGTTGAGGTCTCTAGCATTTTTAGTATAAAGATGTTACAATACAAAAGGAATTTATAGAGTAATTATTTTGAATACTTGGTATTTAAATAGATAATGCTATTTGGTTGATACGATTGAGTTATTATGGGGTTTTTTGGGGTTGCTTATTAAAACTTCTTAATTGCTTATAATGGCACCAACCAGCAAATAAGAAGTGTTGAATGTTTGGATAAAAAGGCTTGTAACGGAGCCAACCAACAAATAATTTTTTTAACAATTCGCCAATCTACCATCAGATTAGAACCCTCTTGTTCTTAAAAAAGAAGTTAAAACCATTTAACCTTTCCAACCGAAAATAACCACATAAACAGGTATGCGTAAGTTGTTTTAAATGCGCAATCCCAAACACCCCCTATAATTGGGTTTTTAGATCATTGTGAAAACCAAATCTTGGTTTGGATTTTTTTATCAACATATTAAGCCGTACCTGATGGACAACTTAATAGCAAATATATGTCGAAAGTTACAACTCTACAACACTCAGAATCTATTTAGTCCTTTCAATGGCATGATTTTGTTGAATTATAAATTATTTATATATGACAATTGAAACAAAAGAATTAATGCATCCTCCTCGTCTTTCGTAGGTTTGAATCCCCGACTTCCTGGGAGACGAAAGATCCAAATACCTCTATACCGAAGTCCCATTAGTTTTCCAATGACACGTTAGTAGAGACACAATGTATGTTCTGCTAATATGTTCGACGTGCCTCTCCCTTTTTCAGTTACTGCATGAGTATATTTAGGATAGTGGCGCCGCAGTTGTGATCGTCTAAAGAATGCATGAAAAGAAGTTGATTTCACCAAGACCAAGCGTTAAAAGAACGCTTGCCTAAAGTTCCAACGCAGAAAATCTCTAGCTTAATGCAGACTAGCTCTAGGGTCTTTGGAGGTGGAAACAAAAATACCTTTGCTAACCGGTTTAACTTCATAGAGAAAAGGGTCCATACAGGAAAAACAAAGTATATCAGTTGTGACAAAGCTATCATGCTTTCTTCGGTTGCCAAGAAATCAAACCACTCTTCGAATGGTATTTGTTATGCATATGGCTCATCAAAACTTATGCCACCACGACGTGAAAGGAACAAAGTAAGGACTAATTTAGTTTAATCCACATTTGTAGCAAATATTCAACAATCAGGGCTGTCCATGGAGAAGGGCAGGCCAGGCGTACATCCATGACCCAGAAAAAGTGGACTCAACTTTTTAGTATATATTATATAATGGTAGTTAAAAAGCAAGTAAATAAAAGACAATTTTATTATCTAATAGAACCCACACGAATCTAACTTTAATTAAGGGCCCAAAACATTATACTAAAAAAATCGTAATTATTTAAGGTCCTTGTTTTTACATCTTGTCCAAGACTTATAAAAATGTTAGGTATGTGAGTCTGTCAACAATAAAATGGGTACATTGCTTCTCAAAGCACTATTATTGTTCTAGGGTTCTTCATCAAATAGAGTGTTAATAAGGGTTTAATGAGTATCTAATAATGTGAATGAGTGTTAAATACAAGTTATTAACCTTCATTATGTTAATTCTTTCAATATTTTATGCTTGAATCACAAGACCTCTTAGGTCCCCCTTGGTTGAATTTGAAATTGAAACTCATTCCAATCTCATGTTTGATTTGAAGGATTTATCAGATTAGAAATCCTATAATTATAGGATTTTAAAATCCCATGGGTTTGATTAATATTTGACAGGATTTATACTAATGGTTTAAAATGTTGCTAATATGTATTTTGTAATAATCAAGTAGTAAAAAGATATTTTAATTGTATTTTTTTATAAATAATGGAATTCAATTCAAATCTAAATCCTACAAACTAGATATACCAAAGATTCTAAATCCTTTTATAAAATCCAAATGCCCCCACAGAGAACGTTTATTTATTATTTATATTTTTTTGGAAAAGGTTCGTAAGCCTAGTTACATTCTTAGCAATTTGGTAATTAAGTTAGAACTATCTAAGACTAAGTATGGCCATCACATCTTCCTAGACCTGGTGTAGATGGGATATTCCATCACATCTTCCTAGACCTTTTGTCATCACATCCTCCCAGACCTTTTGTCAATAGGCCACCACCCTTGTGGTTTAAAAGGCATTTATTTGATAGAATTGTTTGAGAGGATGAACTTGGAGGGATTTGAATTTCGAAGAGTTTAGAATATTTGATGCGTAGGATTTGAATAAATTTAAATTCCATTTTATAAAAAAATTAAATTACCTTTTTATTAAATTATTATCATAAAAAAAATGTTTCTAACATACTTAAAAACATTATTACACATATCCCATGGAATCCGGCTAAATACCAACAATCCTTATGGAATTTCTAAATCTCATGTTTGTAAAACTTCAATGAAATCTCAAGATCTCAAATCCAAACATTATATCAAACCAAACATAAGATTGAAATGCATTTAAATTCCAAATCCTACAAACCATAAAAGACCTTAAGGACTAGTTTGGGTTTGGTTTGTAGATCTCGTAGCATTTCGAGGGATTTGGAATTGAAATATATTGCAATCTTAGTTTTTGGTTTAAAGAAGAACGGATTTAAATCCCTTGTAGATGGTTGTCATTTCAAATCTAAATCCCATAGATTTCAATTGTTTCCGTTACATCTCTATCCGGCTCATTAATCAAATGTCCTAATCTTACCAAAAAAAAATTAAAAACAAACAAATACTTACCAAAAAGAAATTCCATTCTAGATCATACAACCCGAACGAACCAAAGATTCCAAATCCTACCAATTTTAGATCTTTCCACAAAATCCAAATCCCTCAAAAACATCTCAAACCTTCGATTCATTGACACTCAGTTAAATACTTGATGATGCAAAGTTAACTCCTAAATGATGCATCAAAACCATTTTCAGCACCAGACATTTCTATACAAGTTTATACAATACTGAAATTCAAATTGCAACTTACACTTTCTTTTTCTTTCATTCCAAAAATAATGAAAACAAACATAACATGAATAGCTAGCAATGAACCATTTCAATAACCAGTGGAGGGAATGTTAAAAACACAAAAAAATTTGATGAAATCATGTGCAAGTTACCAAACATGGCATAAATCTTGAAATAAACCCACAAAAACCTCACTACCCACTTCACAAATTCACAATAATGGATGCATTATGATACCATATAAAGTATAAACAACACATGCAAATTCACAAATTCCACCTGCATCCACCATTCCCCTAACTAACCCTTTTTCCTATTTCAAATTGCATCAAATGCAAAAGAGACTATGCATATATCTTCTTTAAGTAAGCTAACTTTACATGATGTTTAAATGCAAAGAGACTAACCTCAACACTTACGGATTTTCTCAAATCCTGGAGGACAGTCATCATAAGGTTCTCGTTTTGCTTCCAATAAGGGTCCTTTATCAGCCAACTTTCCTTCTTGAACAGCCTTCTTGAGGACGTTTGGGCGACGGATTTTACGAAAAACTCCCCAAAGAAAGTAATCCCCTTGAAATTCTAAACATACCCACAAAAGAAAACATTACAGTCACTAATCTTTACATATCCTTTTATATAATAAGCAAAAAAGTAGCATAAATTACCAATAAGGGTCCATCCCTTTACCCATTTTCCTTTATTTATTTTTTTGAACAGCATACCCATTTTCCTTTATTAATTGTCTATGTTTATTGCATCCCATATCATGGAAACAGGATCCATAAAATGAACTACACTATTAAACCATATATTGCTTCACATCTAATCATATGAATTTATGAGCCTACCTTGAGAATGTGGTTGTAGGAGTCTTGATGAAAGCACCAACAACTCCACCCCATCCACAGAGCTTCTCATCAGCAAATCTTTCCTCCAAAGGAAGTCCATTATAGAGCTGGAGTTCTCAGATCTAAAAATAAACAAAATAACATATTTTGAAATGAAGGTTTATCATAAAAGAACGAAAGCAGCTTATATAACATGACAATAAGTTTCTCATAAGGTCCAATAATTGTGCTCTGCCGAGTGTATATCCAATCAATTGTGGTATATCGACTCATCTAAAGATAAGAGGTTGATAAACAAACCTGTTTTTGAATCTTGGGAAGAAGTACAAGCCAATGTCATCGTTATCGGGACAATAGTTTGGAAACATCTCCATCCATACTTCATGCTTGGGTACCAGCTCAAAGTGAATACTTTCAGGCATTTTCTTTAGGGTCGCGTAGACTTTATTATGTACACTAGATGGGGGATGAGCCTTAAATACGTCATTGAAACTTTCATGCCCCTTTGGTAGATAAAAGCTTCCACTACAAACAAAAGCGTCAATGTAAATGATTATTGTTTTCTAACATAGCATAAAACATATCAATCAACTTCCAGAAAAGAACGATAACACCAATAAACTATAAAAAGTATACCCTTGATAGAAATAGAGCAAAATGCCATTTGATCCCTGGAGTTTTACTCAACTCATACTTTTAGTCCATGGATGATAGACCCTTCTTTTCGCAATTGATATCCACGTTAAAAAGTGGCATGGGCATAACACATTCTGCCTTTCAAATCCAAACATAACATGGGGGTAAATCTAGTTTAAATTTAGTAACTTTTGGGGTTATATGCATCAATAGACAATAATCACTGAACCATAAGATTTGAGATTTGAATCAAGAATTACAGATTTGCTATGGGATTTGTATTTGAATTTTGTGTTTTTAATTCATTGGAAAAAAGGTGAACATATAAAGTTGGATAAAGATTTAGGGAAAGAAATAATTTACTCGTTTACCCTTAAATCAGATCAAATGGACAACACATGACCTTTTTAACAGCGCTTGACTAAAGGTGTTAGCCTACGCGACTTGACTTGTATGAATTATGAAATAGTTGCATAATACACTAAAACCTATAAGTTGAGTATAGTTCTCGGGACCAAATTTGTAATTTACGCTTTAAAATATATGTGCTGTTAAAATGCTAAGGAGTTCATGTTAATTCAAAATCTGGAAAGTACAAGACATTCAAAAATCAAATGTAGGCCCCTCTTTCGAATAGAGGTAGAGCTTGATTGCATTGTGTAATTCCTCAGGTTCATGAACGAATTAATAATTTGCTTACTTCCAATAAGCATGTAAAGCAGGAATATATGGACGGTTCTTCTCAGAAACAGGCATGTCCCTTGTCGCACTTGGTTTTCCAGCACCAGAACTCCTTGCCTCCTCATTAGCATCATTCTTACTACCTACAGTGAATAGAAATAATCTCAACATACAAATAACTGATATTTGTGACTAGTCTTGTTAAACAAAACACAACACTAAGGGGTTGTTTGTTTTTGAAAAAGTACTTAAAAATTAAAACCTCTTAAGTCCGAAAATTAAGTGGTTTGCAGACTTAAGAAAAGGTCTGTTTTATTTTTAAGAAAAGGTTTGAAAACCTCTACCCGTGCTCTGAAATTTGAAGAGGAGTACCATCCACCTCTTATTTTTTATATGTGAAATCTGACTTTAGACTTCAGACCTCTTAAAAAACAAACGACACCTAAGGCTTTCACAGCGGATGCATGCCTATCTTTGTACCTGATTTTGTGTCGGTTGCTTTGAATCTTTTAGAAGATTTCGGCACCTCCATTTGCATTCTGGTATCTGCTGCTTCTTTTCTGAGAGGCAGGACCTCACCCTTTGCTGAAAAGATTCCAAAAAGTACATGACATTGAGCAAGATAACTTCATAAGAGAGAGAATGATGATGTATAAGACAGATACCCGTCTTCAATTCTCTTTCTGTAACTGTTCTCTCTCTTTTACATGACTTCATAGACTGTGTGGCATCATCTCTATTTCGGAGAGGCAGGACAGGTTTTTCTGCTGAAGGGATTATTAGAAACTAATTAGCAACTATGGCATGAAGTAAATGACAGCAAGAAAAACCAATAACTAGCAGCTTACATAAATACATACAAATATAGTTATACACACACATCACATGCTCAACATGGTCTCCATGCATCATATAGGAGTTAACATTGCATTATCAAGTGTTTAATACGAGTGTCGTTAGAATCTAAGTAATCTGTCATTTCATGCATAAAATCATGAAATCAGAAATCACATGGAGGTCAAAAACACATGTTACTGATCTTAGACATAGACTCACATCTTTAAATACTGGTTGAAGACATATAAACACTCTATCATCTGATGAACTCTAGGACAATGAAACTACAGACATTCGTTCTTTTGGTATAAAAACGAAAATTTTCATAATTACTGTTGACAAACTAACGATACATGCATGAATTGCTAGACCGATTATATTTGATATTTACTGACTAAAACATAGTATAAAGAGTCTCACCTTTCAAGCCAGTTGATCTTTGAACAGCATGTTGCTGCACATGTGGCTCAAACTTGGTACCCCTTTCTTGTGGGGGTGTTTTAGTAAGAGGCCTTTCACGTGGTGGTGGCATAAGTTTTGAAGATCCCTGTGCAGAACAAAAAGCTTTTCTTGGAGGCTGGTCTGATTGATTGGAAAATGAAGAAAGCTTGACAGCTTCTTCACAACTAATATATTTTGTTCTCCCTGTATGAACCTTTTGCTCCTTGAAGTTAAACCGGCTAGCAAAAGCATTTTTGCTTTGGGCTCCAGAGACTCTGGTGTTAATTTCCATTAAGCTAGCGACTTTCTGCGACGAAGCTTCAGGTAAGGGTTCTTTAACGCTTGGTTTTGGAGAAATCAACTTATTTTTATCACATTCTTCGCACGACCAAAACGGTGGCGCCTCTATCCTAAATATCTTCATGCAATAGCTGAAAAAAGTAAGCGACATGTTGGACATATTAGCAAAACATACAATGTGTTTCTAGTAACATGCCATTGACAGATAGAAGACGAATCTTACAGATGTTCCCGAAAGATTTTGCACTCACAGCAAGTTACTATAGCCTCAATAACACCGATATCACCACATATGTCACAAGGTTTGTCCTGAAAAGTAGTATGAAATATAAATATAACAAAGAGATTGTAAATTCATTGAATATTGCAGAGTTTCAAATATTGACACACATTTCCTATTCTGTTGCTTGTCACATCAATCATATATTCCGTATGACAATTGTAATAAGTTCCAATTTCGGGATGTCTTATATTAGTTGCAGCATTTCGCTTACGGGAAAATTTTCAGTCTAAATTACCTATTTGCCACCAAACTGCCATTGACATAACTTTGCGATAATGATATTAGACCGCTAAAAGGCCCAAGTACTCAAGTAGAACTATTAGACTGCATACAATGCCAATTATATTAGATTGCTTCCATAAGATACTTAAACAAGTTTCAACACTTTAGCATCTGCTGAATGCTCCTACAATTAGAAATTTGTAGAAAAGCTTCCAAAGATAAGATGGGTTTGACCAAATGATCAAATTTGCTAACAGCCAATGCATAATTAATATATTAACATTTCGAAGTCCTTCTAAAAGATTATATTAGAACTTGAATATTGCATACTACATCATAGCTGGTTGAAAGATTTGACAAAAGTAACATGCAATGAACAGTTTTCTACAGGTTTAGGTTCAATTGGACACACAAAGTGCAAGAAATCGCAACATATCTGATTTCTGTCGGAGGAACAATAATGCATGTAACTTCTACAACTTGGAATTATTGCTCATTCAGCTTTCTAATAAGATTAAGGGACTGTTTGCCAGCTTCAAAATCTTTTGTGTCGTATAGAACATGATTGTTTGGAAACCATTCTGAATTTTTTTCTGAATGATGTAAAATTACCATTTTACCCCCAGGCTTGTGTTGAAAAGTTCTGATTGAAAAAAAGAAAATAATTAGTGGTCCAAGACAATACATGATATCATATTTCACTAATGAAGACTTGTCTCATAACTAAAAATGTGAAAAAGGACTCTAAAATATCAAGAGAATGTGATA
Organism: Carthamus tinctorius; assembly: GCA_001633085.1. Classification (NCBI taxonomy): domain Eukaryota; kingdom Viridiplantae; phylum Streptophyta; class Magnoliopsida; order Asterales; family Asteraceae; genus Carthamus; species Carthamus tinctorius. The sequence goes on along the minus strand of LUCG01063898.1, from coordinate 2,192 downwards.
ATCATGATGCCCTTTGCAACTTTCATTTCTATTATTCAAAGTTCCAATCAAGAATCAAACACAATTTCATAATTATGTTACAGCATGATTTCTTAAAAGGGTGAAAAGAAGAGCAAATCAAACAATATCCAAAGGAGTCCTTTCACATAATATGCAGTGTATAAGTCTAAGATGTAAAAGTTGTACTTTTATGCATGAGGTACCCTACTCTTCTGATGGAAACTAAACAAATAATATAAAAAATGTGTTGTCCCCTTTCCACCCAACTGTTGTAAATAAATAAAAATCCTGTTTCTTTGGCCCCACACCAGGAAAGATAAGCAAAAAACAAGAATAATATATACTCCCCTCCTTTTCCAAGAACATTATTATATCCAACTTGACACATACTATCTAATAAATGCCAAAAACATCTTCTAGTAAAGATTTTTACTGACCAAAAACAAACATCAAATTTTCTTTAACAACTACAATGGGTGGAACTTGGAAGGATAATTATAACCTACAAGATATTCAAAATGGTAATACTGGATTTTTCTTTGGCATAAATTAAAAATGCTACCAAACTTCATGATATCAAATGAGTAAATGACACTTATGAAGGAAATCTACTTGAGTTTAATGCATACTTAGAACACATAAATCTTAATAAAAAGTAAAAACACTTTCATAATGTAAACAAACTTCCTATTATCTAGATCCAACGAACCAGTAAAGCATAAATGTCTACTTTAATCCAAATAACTTCATATTTGGTAAAAACCCTAATCTACAAAAACTCCAAAATATTGGTCGAATTGAATGGTTCACAAAATGTAAAAGAATTATGAATAAAGGTAAACATTCCATCATCATGAAATCAAAACCCCATTTTACATAAACCTGCTTTCATCGTAATGTGCACAGATCCAGAGCTTCGATGATATAAATAAATATAATCTAACCAGCACCTTTTCATGATTCGCATCACAACTCCCAAGTAACAAAACCAAAGAAAAAAACGACGTCACATTACAGATTTAGGGTTTATGAGATAGGGTTTTAAGTGCCAAATCATTGTATAAAATAAACAATAAACAACAAATGCATATAAGGATTCTGTACATGAAAAGCAAAAAAACAAAAGCAAGTAATAATAGTCTAATACCATGCCGATGGCCGAGATTTGGAGGAAATGGTTGCTGAAGAAAGAATGGCGGTTGAAGTTGGAGGGAGGAAACTGTGCTTTAGAAAGCTTAATCTGATTATATATATCTGTAGTGCAGCCTTCTTCTTCTTGTAGCAATTTGATTATGAAGAACAGATGCTGAATGGATTCAGCCAGCCCTAAAAGGAAAAGGTGTAGAAGAAGAAAATCAAAGCAATGAGTAGAAAATCAAAGGCCAACTTCAACAGCTCCTAAAAATGTATCAAACACTTTTTATTTACAACAAATTGTATCTCTATATATTTAATAGCATTTTTGAAAGATTCTCTAAAATAAATAAAGTTTTATTATATTTATGTTTTTTTTTAAGAACATTGAACCAACGAACACACACCTGCCTCCCTGGCGGTATTGGGCATCCACGGATAATCCATTAATCTGTCGCTCGGGCCCAACCAACCATAGTCTTTGACTGGGTGAGGGGGACCCAATGACTTAGTACTCCTCATGTCCTCAATTGACTACCCTTAAGCTACACGCAGCGATGGTCGCGGGTACGGCGGGTTGAGCCCGCCGGGCCCGGCGGGTTCAACGGGCACCGGTGTGCCGTTTCAGAGCCCGGCGGGCTAGGTGGTAAGCGGCTCCACCATGCCGTTGCCCACATTGCTGAGTTTGTGTGTGGGGTAAAGTGAGAGGGTTAGGAGGGTTATGGGAGGGTAAAGAGATGGTTGGGAAAAAGCTGATATGTCAGCTGATGTGGCATTAAAAAGTGAGAGAGTTGGGAGGGTTGGATGTGTGCAGCCTTATGATCAAACTAGTGGCAAAACCGTGCGTTGCACGGTAGCGTGAGTAACTCGNTTGTTGCAATTGTCAAACATTAAGTTTTATCGTTAAACTTGGGTTTGGTTATAACTTTCAAAAACACCCATCAACTTCAATGGATATTTGCTTCTCATTATGCCAACTCAAGTCCTGTTGCTTTTATATATATAAGTATATATTGATAACGTTATATTACTAAAAATAAATAAAAATAATAAAAAAC
>LUCG01063844.1:457-11843 GCA_001633085.1 Carthamus tinctorius | reverse complement strand
TCACGTTCACAACCAAAAAGTGGTTCACATTTGAACTTTCCTCTATATATATATATATAATCATCAAATAACTTTTAGCAGCAACTTGTCTAGTTTGGTACTACCCTGTCCTAGTCACCAAACATTAGGCAACCACTTCTCTTGTCTATTTAATTCACGTCGTATCTTCTTGTCCTATTCTGTTTTGTCCGGTCCAATTCTATCAAATTATTTCTGGCTATCAAACGCGATCTAGTGAATGTTAGGATGGATGGTTAAATGCGCCTTGGCATAATAAATCAATCATTTGAGGACATTCTAGTAACTTTATTTCTTGTACAAACTTCTTTTGATGTGAAGAATGAGAACCAAAGAGGCCCTATCTTTAATTAACGATTCAAAACTGAACACAACCACCAACTGCTATTCCCTTTCCCCCCACTTTGCCTCATTCCCATCCTCCCACTCGCGCCAAATCATCCATCCATCCAAATGGCTCACATCTCTTCTCTTCTTCAATCCAACACTCCTCCCTTCCTCCGCCCATCTCCGCCCACGCTCCGCCACACCTTCCTCAGATCCAAGGATCGCATCCTGCTTCAAACAACAAGGAGATCCATTGCCTTCACATGCCAATCCGTCACTGACGATGGTGATGATGTATGTATAGTTTTCTGACTTTCTGCTTTCTATTGTTCATCAAACTGTTGTATTTTATTGAATCGATGAATCTGTTCAATTAGGGTTATTTGTTGGATGCGCCTGTTTCGGCTGGAGATGGCTTCTCTTTTAGCGGAGGTTTGGATTTGCTTTCTCCCTTTCGTAAAGTTGTGTTAGTAAAAGTGTTGAAATGTAGGGTTGATTAGTTAGTCTTTGTTTTGTACAGGGAAATACTCGGATGGACCCAATCCAGCTGATGAATGGTTTAAGAAAGGAAAATTTGTAAGTTTCTACTTTATAGAAACCATTTCAACGATCAAATTAAGGCATATGGCGTTTAAAACCCTAATCAACTTCATAAGTTATTCAATATAATAGTCTACACGTTGGTTCCAAGGAATTGTGCATGTGATATGTCATCTTCAAGGAACAATTATGGGGAAAAGATAACGAATGATGATGATGCCAAACTTGAACTGTTACTGATATTGTTAGCTAATTCTTAGGGGCTTTCTCCATTACACAATACTGTGCTGAATGTCTTGAACTGAAATCACTTATGATCTGACCCAAATTAGAGTTTGTGGCACAGATATTGAGAAACATGTGAAATTTTGGTGTCAATTTTCAGTCTATCTTTTGTTGCAGTATTCGTTAGCTTTACATTGCGACGTCAAGTTTTTTTGTCAGGCTAAGAAATTAGCTTGCTAGGGTTTGAGCAATTTCATACTCTGCAAGATTTTTCACAAGAATCTTGCTGTTCAGTCTATTACTTTTCTTTCAGTTTCTGCCTTCGCTGCAACTGTTACAAACTATGGATTTGGTAGAAGCAATTAATCAAGAGATAGAAGTGATGGAGGAGAAATCTTCTATGATGATGTTGATTGAAGAAAACTACTGTAGACGAAAATATATACTTATCTAAACTCTGCAATAATGAGAAATAAGTCCCTAAAGTATGTACAATAACATATATGCTACAGTAACAAACCATAGGGATGTATAAGAAAACCTTTAATCCAAAAACATATATGCCTTTCAATCTTTTCATCTCTCTACTGTTCTGTGGGATTTTGAAACTGTTTTGAATGTTTTCTTTAACATTTTTTTATATAGATGAAAGCACATCCTGTTTATGGCACTGGTGAAAAGGCCAAGGATCCAATTTTTGGTCTTACAATGGGTGGCAATTCTCAAGCCTCCACAGATGTCTTCAGGTACTCTCTCAAGTATTATTCTCTACAAGTAATCCCTCCATCTGATGAAAATTGCAACAATTTCCATTTTGAGTCCAATGATAAATTACAACATTTTATTTTATGGAAATCTTTTCAAGTTAAGAGATTTGTCCACTGTCATCGTTGCAGATTATTAATGCCAATGCTTTTGGTGCATAACATAATTCTGTTCTGTCATTATTGAAGGGCATGAGCATTTCCTACATATGATTGAAATCAAACATTTTTGTTGAACCTCAAGTCAAGCCAAACGTTGCAATTTTCATAAGATAGAGGACCAAAAGCAAGTGGGGTGGGTGCTTGTAATTCAGTAATTGAAGGTGGACTATTTGCAGGGCTTACCGATTGAAACATGCTCTCTATATATAATTTTTGCACTAGATGGTTTTGCGTAGAAAGTGGAAATGCTGATAAACCTTCAGTTATATTAATTCATGGATTTCCTTCACAGGTGAGTTTATTTGCAGTTGTAATTTTGGGTAGAAGGGCCATAAGTTTTTTTAATGCATCAGTTGTCTGATCATATTTTAAATAGATAAAATATATTCATCTGGTGCTTCAACATTTTAGGCTTATTCATACCGCAAGGTATTGCCACTGCTATCCAAGGATTATCATGCTATCGCTTTTGATTGGTTAGGTGAGTTGTTACATCTTGTAAGAACTTCGTTTCTTTATTTGTGCATGATCATTTGCTATTTCATGACACAGCAACAAAAATACATTCAGGTGAAAGTGTGATGAATCTACTGTCACCAATAACTTTTTTCTTTTCAGGAATGGATAGTTTATAATGGCAAGAAACTACTCCATCCCATGGAAATTGAAACAATCAAAATTTGGGATATGTCTTGTTAAAACGACAATGTTTTTTTTGGCAAAATTTCAAGCTGAACTTCTTATATGTCCATGGTATTGATGCTATCTTTTTTCTTCTTGCAGGCTTCGGATATTCAGATAAGCCCCAACCCAAATATGGATTTGATTACACTTTAGATGGTAATTACTCTTCCAGGCAAAATGAACTGATGGATTTATTTTCATACCTGTTTGCAAATTTAACTTCTGCGCCATAAAGAGCATATAACGTTTCATATTCTGCTGTATTTTGTGGCATGCAGAATTTGTGTCAGCTCTCGAATCTGTTATTGATGAACTTGGTGTCGATAAGGTTACACTAGTTGTTCAGGTATATCCATGTATCCAGTTTAACTCCTTGATCTATCAGGCAAGACATCTAGTAGATGAAAATTGAAAACCTGCGTTTTGAATCATGCAGGGATATTTTGCGCCCATTGTTGTTAAATATGCAAACAATCATCAGGAGAAGTTGAATGATCTCATACTGCTTAATCCTCCTGTATGCACTTCCCCAACTTTTGGCATACAATTTATATAATTTCTATATATTTCTACTGAAGCAATTCTAAAAGTGGAGAACTGTCTACTGAAATAGGAACTATATCAGGAATTGGCAAAGAAAATTTTCTGACTACATAGCATAATACTTCATATGCGGTGTGCCAAAACATAGTGAAACTTTACATTTTCTGTGTCCCAGAAAAAGTTCTGTTTCAGATTTAGCATCAAGGAATTTGATGCTCCTCCTAATCACGCTTCCTTTTTAAAGACCAGATAAATGGTCATTTCGTAAATGTACCATCAAGTAAACGTGTCATTAAATTCTTCGTAAATTGTTAAATGAACTCTCTATAGGAGTTTTGGGTAAACACTCAAAATTATCAAAACCTGACATTGCTTTTGATTTTGTTTTAATGACTAAAGCTAACAGCCAAGCATGCAAACCTGCCATCAACATTGTCCATGTTCAGCAACTTTTTGTTGGGTGAAATATTCTCACAGGTATATATACGACGCAAACACATGCAAATTTCACTTACCTTTGTATTGGATTATCTCTAGAAGATTAAACGACTCCATTCTTAAATGGTTTATACTTTGAATAAACTTGATTTGCTGCCAACCAGGATCCTCTTAGGGCCAGTGATAAAACCTTGACAAGCTGTGGACCCTACAAAATGAAAGAAGACGATGCTATGGTGTATAGGAGACCATATCTTACATCTGGTTCCTCTGGCTTTGCTCTAAATGCAATTAGTAGGGCAATGAAGAAGGAACTTAAGGTGCTGTATTGTTCTTTCTCTCGTTTGCTGTTTTTATTGTTGTTAGTTTTTGGTCGCGTAATCTGTTCCTTCTCTAAATGAGGAAACCAATACATCTTCTTCATTGAGAAAACATAATCTCTTAGCAAATGCGTTTGGGATACCATTCATTTCTTTGACACAATGATTATGGGCAGAACTATGTCGAAGAGATGAGAAAGATCCTCATGGACGATGATTGGAAAGTTAAAACATCAATATGCTGGGGACAAAGAGACCGCTGGCTAGACTTCGATGGAGTTGAAGATTTCTGCAAGGCTGCAAAACATCGGCTAGTTGAACTTCCCATGGTATTAACAATTGTCATGACAACTTCACCTTCATACAAATATGTTCACAGCACTTGAGATTTCAAACCAAACCAAACTAACCAAGTGACCTCTACCTTAAAGAGGAGAGCGGTTATTTCCATGATGACCCCTGGCTAGTGAAATGTGTGTTAAGGGAGAAAAACAGACATGCTAAAAAATGAAAAGCTAGATAAGAGTGAACAACTTTACAAAAACCAAAAAGAGAGAAGATAAATATGCTAAATAAAAGTATCCAACAATACAAATGAAAGCAAGTATAAGAAAAGCAAAACCAAAGAATAGCGCTTGAGATTTGTCTGAAACCAAATAACTTATGGCGACATTTGCTTTGCAGGCAGGGCATCATGTACAGGAGGACAGTGGTGAAGAACTAGGAAACATTATTGCTGGACTGGTTAGCAGAAAGGTTCAAATCTGATGTCTTTCTCACAGTTCTTTATCCAAATTACATTGAATGTGTCGATGAATCCATATGCCTTTTCCTTGTATCTCCTTCAGCAAAGCAGGCATAATTTTGAAACAAAAAATTTGGTATATATGATTAATTATTGTTATTTGTCAAATACATATGGATTTGAAGAGAACATGTATATTTGTTAAATGATTGTAATTTTAAAGTAATTGAAGCAAAAGGATTTTGTGTGCTGTTTCTTGATGCAAAGATCATTGTATGAGTCTATACAAGTGTTGGTCTGTATCATTGCTGTTTGTATGGATCAACCCAACATTCATCTTCTTGAACTGCTTTTCTCCATCTTCTCTTGAATTGTTCTAGTTCATTAAGGGACTGTTTTCGGACCTGCCAAATCAGAAACATAGCATTTATTTTGAATTCATCATCATAAAATGCACTTCTTATTTTATTGGTCAAGTATGCACTCAGGTTTTCTTTCAAAGTAACACCGTAGTTGTTAACATTTCATAGTATTCATCGTTTATTTTTTGAAATGCTTGCATCAACTTTGAAGTTGAAAATTAGTTCATTTGATATACACAAGCCAAACAAACTCAGTATCTCCTACTGAAAGAATTGTCATTTGATAAAAACTCGACATGTTTTGAAAAGTTTGTCAATGATACAAATTAATCACGACTTTAAATTTGTCAATAAAACATTTGCAAACTATATTTTGCACTCTATATACGCTAAACCTTAAACATGGAATGAAAAGAACCACCATGATTTTAACCATTTCTTTTAAAACAACCCTATTTATCAATCTTTGATCTTCTAAAATATTAGAATCGGGTACCCATGTATGTATCATTGGGCCCATATCACCCTAAGTTTTATGCTTGTAGTGAACTAAAAATATGATGTGAAGATGCAGAAGTTACCTCAGCTCTAATGTCAGTGTGATTGGATTCCAATGAGACTTTATCTTGTAAAGAAGAAGGCTTCTCTATTGATGATTCAGTGTTTGTCTGCATAAACAATTCATAAGCATTAAGCATTCTCCATGTTGCAATCAATGATAATAATAATTATTATAATTATTCTTCCTTCATTCATACTCATTCTTGACCATAATCAAGCCATGTGCATGAATGAGTCAACCATCATCATGTTACAGGATTGACTTTTCGAAAATGGTAATGATAAAGCACCTTATTTTGTGGTGAACCCCCGAGTGTAGGAAGACCATAGTGAACAACATACTCGGAGTCAACTATCCCAATATATTGTGTTCGGTTACCCTGTGCACAGTAGCCCAGTTGCATGTCCAATCCCCACGCGTGAATGAAATCGTTCTGTCACAAATCCTCCATTGTGTTATTATTACACAAAATATTGTGGAAATCAGTAATCCACAATTAAAATGGTTCTTACAAAATCGGTTTTATAGGAGGCCAGATATGTACGTGTCATAATAGACTGCTTTATAGAACTTAAGTTTATAGAACCAAAAAATTAAGTGTCCTATATAAAAGGTGTTACAATACCCAATTAGGACGTATGTGGGCATCCTAACAAGTTCTTTACGACCCGCTTGAATTAAAGTATCCCATTAGCTTTTTTATAGGACACTTTCGAGAAGGGTCATATGAACACATCTTTGTATAGAACACTTATTTTTATAAGACAATTCTTTTCAAATAATGTCATATAAAGAGACTATAGGACACTTTACTTCAAAAGTGTCTTAAGAAAACTTGTTAGGATACCCAAGAAGGTCCTATCAACTTATCATAACACCTTTATATAGAACGCACAATTGTATTAGGACATTTAGACATATTTGACATCTTTTGTTGTAGAGAACATTGCTTGAGATGTTGAGATCTTTCGATGCAATAACCTCATTGCAAGTAGCATTATTTGATTACCTGAATCATATACCATACACAACGCCATGCTTCTTTTGAGAACACAGGAGCCATCATTTCGACCCACCTAAATTGCACACCAAAATGTTACCGAAATGAAAACAAAGCTAAACTTCCTTTTAAAGGGTGTCCGGGCCAAAGCCCGACTAATCCCCGGCAATTTTGGGGGCTAAACATGGCCCCACTTAAATGTCCCCAGACATGCGCACGGGAAGGCTCGAACTCGGTTAGGGCGCTATGAACCCCCCGAGCGATAACCAATCCGCCACAACACTTTGATGCTAAGATAACAACAAATGCATCTAGATCTAGTACAGTCTTACCCGGTGCACGGAGGATCCGTACTGTTTCTGTAACATTTCTTTTTGGAGCGACTCATTCTTTCGATTCTTCTGTTGGCATAATATTTGGAAACAGTTAAAACATGCTCACATACACACTAGTAAGTTGACAGATTTTAATTTCAGGTCAAAGTCAACAGTTTTTGAACTGCATATATACTTGTAAGAATTACTAAAATTTGAGTAAATTTTGGAATTTACGTGAAGAGTCATAATTCTTACACCAACCAAATAAAGATGATCCGAGACTTGTTAAATACGAACATAATTTTAATCTTTAAAGTGCAATATTTGACTTTTAAAGTCAAATGTTGTTCAAGATCATCTGTTTACCTGTGTAAGGTTGATCCTTTTTCTCGTGTCGTCATTTCGTGATGCACCTCTGATTTATCGGGATCAAGTGCAGGCTGTGATATATGAAGCCCTTCATTTCTAATGATGGATATGTATCTGCATCAGTAAAATCGCCAAAAAGATCACATTTGTTTGCTATTTACTGTTGATTTTCAGGAAAAGAAGTCCAAGAACAGATGAATACCTTCCAGCATCAAAATTTTGGACACCAAGATCTTCGTCCCAAAGAAAAATGTAAGCATACTCCGATACAACATCTGGGTGCAAGAATCTCTTAGCAAACCACCTGAACCATCCATAGGTAACAACTGATATAATTACATCTGTATCTTTACAAACCAAACGAAACGAGCCCAGTATCTCCTAACATGTATGTTTTACAAACAACTTGAAAGTAGATAGCTTCAAAATGAAGAAATTTACCACTTTGTTTGTCTAACAGCGGAAAGATGTATGGCACGACTACTCCACTCTAGATCCTTCCATTCGTCCACAATCCCGTCATAATGGAAGAGCATAATCACAAAATCATCCAATGGGAACTGAGTTTGTACACAAGTGATTCACCTTAGAGGTCAAGTTACGTACATATATAAGAAACAACGGACATAGGGTCTTATTTTTCTTAAGAATATATGATTAGAATAGAAAATTTGGTAAATTACCTTCTTAATCATTTCGTCCACATTTGCTTTTTGCTTCATTCCAACTGCCATAGCCAACAAGCTCATTGGTGACTTGGGGTTCTTCTGGTAAGCGATATAAACTAGTTAGTTATACGTAGAAATACTTGGAGAAGAGCATTAATGTTTTTGAGAGAGAAAGAAAGTGGTATGCACCCTCTTGTTACGAGGTCCCCATAATGGGCGCATCTCTAGATCAGATGTTTTGACCACGATGCCTTTTGGTAACGCCTCACTTCCATCAGGACTGCATTGATTCTTTAACAAACCATTGTAAAAGATGAACTTTGATGGGTATGGATCAAGAGACTTAAAAGATCAGTCAGATGAAAGTGCCAAACCTCGCATATATTTGTTGGATTAGCCTCCATGGCCTCAGACTTTTGTAGTTCCGGAAACCTCTGAACCAAGATGCCCCGTAAGTGTTGGAACTTATCAAATCAAGGGATACCGAATGAGTAATAAATCAAACCAAACCGACCACATAAATCCCACTCAAGAGTATGGTCGTTTTTGGGGGATGTATGCAAACCCCTACCCCTACAATAGTAGAGCGGTTGTTCTAGAAAAAATCCCAAATGCGTATTATGGATATGCGTGTGTGTGTGTATATATATGTATATATATATATTATGGGGTTTGGCTTCCCGTGAGAAGTTGAGGTTAACGTGAGACGTGGTTATCAACTGTTGGATGAAAAGTGGATGCACATTAGGATGAGATGCACTGAGAGAAGATGCGCCTGATCAATTCCCTTCTAAGGCGCAATTCATGGGAAGGCATGCGATTAAAAGAGATTAAGGGTTTAGATCCACTTCTCATGTTTCTCACCATTAACTCAACTTCTCACATGATCTTTCTTCTATATACACACACACACACATACATCGATAATGAAGTGGCATCAGGGGTAGCCCTACCCTCGTGCACCAAGGATCCTCTTTTTTTGGGAGTCAAAAAGGGGTGGTCTTTGTAAGATCGTTTGTTGGACGGCCACATTGGCTAAACAAAGACCATCTAACCTATATATATACATACATACATACATACATACATACATATATACATACACGTGTATGTTGATAATGACGTGGCATCATGGGTAGCCCAACCCGGATGCACTAAGCCCCTCGGTTTTTGAGGGTCAGGAAAGGGAATCTTTGTAAGACTGTTTGTTGGATTCACATATCGGCTATACACAAAGACTATGAAACCTGTATATGTTTATGAACCTCCCCTCTTTCTATAAGAACTCTTTTAGAGAGATTCAAAGGATCTCCAAATATCCTAACACTGTTTAGGTAACTCAAACCCATGCCCTTCTAGTAAAAGCGAAATGCTTAAGACTACGGTAGGAGATTGATGTCTACCTTCTTATGATCTACAACGATGATTGCACTTGATATAAAGAAAGCCGCAGAGACCAATATAGCACCAAAAAGACGTCTACAAATTAATGATTTTTGCCTCTTCATAGGCAAATCAACCTGATACATCCGAGATTTAAGTGGGTTAGCATCGGAATGGTAGTAGCAAAATTCATCACTTCTATCTAGAAGACAATTGCATTTTTGACTCTGAACGGAAGAAACCTACAACTTTAGCCTAGCAGGTAAAGACATGGGCATCTTGCGAAACAATCCTCAAGTACATTTGAGACTTTTTGGATGCAAAATGCCAAAAAACACTCCTGTTTTCGGATATATATGATACACAAACTTAATCATATATGAAGATTGGTTCAAACAAGAAGCTAAACATTTTGTGAGAAGACGAGAAGTATGATATCATATATGATACGCAAACTTAATCATATATGATTAACCACATGTTACAATGACAATACATAAACATTTAATCATATATAATCAAACAATCTTATATGATATCACACTTGTCGCCTTCTAGCAAAAAATGTTTAACTTATCGCATGATTCTCTCCCTCTCTCTCTCTCTCTCTATATATATATATATGTATATGTATATCGAGGTTCGTTTGGTTTGTTTCGGTTGTTGCTGGATATATTCACTAACAAAAAGGAACAATCCCATTAATAAATCTCTCAAGTCCTGATGCAAAATCTTCATCATCTTCCAATTATATACGAAGGTCTTTTGCATAAAAAAAATGGATACAAATGGATCAAGAAAACAAGGAATTTGGTGGTACATAAAATTGAATCCCAGATTATATATAAGAGAGGAGCAACTTACAGAAGTGTTCTTCATATGATCAGCTAGATGAAATGAATTTTGAAAGTTGAAGAAAGATATATATATATATATATATGTGTTTGAATTATATATGTATAGAAAGAATGAAAGATGAATGTTGACTTTTTGAAGTGAGAAAAAAGAGAAGTGGAAGGTGAGCAGAAGAGAGCACCTTTGCTTGAATCGGGGAAAATAGCAAGTGCGGTTTTACCGGTAAAATTTAATACACAGCCAACTTCGAATCTCACATTACCCCGCGATTTTCTCCATTTCTTCTTTTTTTTTCAACTAAATTCCTCCTTTTATTTTCCAACAATTTGTTGTTGTATGGTTTTTCAAATAGATTCTTTTTTTTCCTTCAAAATATAACTCCTAAAAATAGAGTAATTTACGGATTTGGTCCCTGTAGTTTGCTTATTTTTACTGATTTAATACCTAAACTTTTTTTTTATTATGGAATTGATTGGTATGCAGTTTTTTGTTGCATCTGGTCCCCAAACTAGACAACCATTAAAAGGACCCGTTAAACTCAAAGGCATTTCTGTCCTTTCATCTGTTTAATATCATTTAATGTTTTTTAAAATAGACTAAATCATTTTGTCCATTTCGTGCTTTTAAATGTATCAATTAGGCCATCCGCAGCCATCGTCAAAAGAACTTGGCTGGGAGCCGGTACCGAACCGGCACCCCCGGCAACACCGTCGAGGGTGACCGGCAAGGTGGCGGTACGGTCATGGTCGGCACCCATTCACCGGTTNTGGATCAGTTGGGGTTGTATATATCAATCTTTTTTATCTCTATCTCAATTCTCCTCTTATTCTCCTCTATTCTCCATCTCAATCTCCTTCAATCTCAACATCTATGGATCACCAAGGTACCTCCTACCGGTTCCAAACGTTCTCACTCGAGAGTCCCAAATCTCTCGACGTCAAATATCTCGCCATCAAATATCTCGCCGTCCCAAATGCCGAGCCCGACGGGGGCCTACCACCCCCAAATACCGAGCCTGACCGGTTACGCAAACTTCTCGCCACCCCCAAACGCCGTCCCAAAAGTCATGGTCGACAATTGGGGTTTTGCAAACTTCTCGCCACC
>LUCG01063842.1:0-25480 GCA_001633085.1 Carthamus tinctorius | reverse complement strand
GGGGGGGGGGGTTCCTAGCTTTGTCATGGATCCATCGTGCGTGGATTTTAGTTTGAATGAGTAGTCTTCTCTTTTACAGAGTAAATATGCATAAACTTTGGTCTGCTATTATCATAGGTGGAAAGCTCGTTCATCAGCAGTTCTTGATGTTGTAAAGACTCTTGATGCTGATATCTTATGCTTACAGGTTTTCTTCATATCTTATAAGTCATGTTTAATCCAGGATCACTTCAGATACCGTTCTAATAATTCTATTATCCTTGTTTTCATCAACTCCGGGTTTTTCTAACAAAGAAATTTCTTACAATTGTTAACAGGAATTAGATGAGTATGATAATTTCTACAAAGAAAAAGTAGAGAAGCATGGTTACTCAAGCATTTACATTAAGAGAAGTGGGAGGAAATCTGACGGATGTGGTATTTTCTACAAGCACAAGAAGTATGATTGTTACTTCTTTTGATTTAAAAATGTTAGAACAATAAGGTTAATCCATTGAACAATAAGAGGCAAATAAGAAGTTGCTTTACCTCTTACTAGATAAGAAGACAATAAGACATAAGTGGCTTGGAAATTATGGAAAAAACAAATTGTCTTAATGGCTCTACCTCTTACTGAATCAGACATAAGAGGCTGATAAGAGTTTTTTTTAAAACAAACAAGGCCAAAGTGAACATATTAGTTTATCTTCTTAATTTTTTTCTTTCGTTAAAGGGCTATGTGAAGACTTTACAGGAATTAGTCTTCTTGGTTTGATTAATTTTGAGAACATACATGATATATATACACACATATACATACTTCTATACAATTTGGCTAGAACTCCTATAAGATATATAACATGTAGGGAAGAATTAAGTTGGTTTCCTAGTATCTTTAATTAGGAAAGCTTATTCCTATTCAACAATATAGTATTGGAATAGGATTATTGGTTAATCTATGCTTGTGGCAAAGATTTTCAGGAAAGCTATGATACAAGCCTATTCAGATAGTCTAGGATGTACAATAAAGGCAACATCTTAATGTAGGACATACCAAGAATGTTTTTAGGTCTTGTAACACAGTTAAGGGCCAACCTCTAAGGATAAGGTTTTTTTATGACATAAACAGTCTCTTCGGTTTCATACAAGTGTTGACCTGTAAAATGGGTAAGAGAACTAGAGAAGAGAATGAAAGGAAATGTCAACAGTTTTCTTTCTTTCCAAATTCTTTAACCATATTAATGAACTCAATTATATGCACTGACTTTGGAGTGATGTGTCTGCTGAAGTTTTTGAACGAAATTTAGAAGAGTTCTGTTGATAGCAAACATATATTTATTTTAGTCATTTACTCTGTTTACCTTTTTGTTTATGTAATTTCCAGATTGGAGTTGATCATAGAGGAAAGAATTGACTACAATGACCTTGCTAACTTGATTCTAGATGAATCATCACGCACGGAACAAAAAGAGAAGGCCGTTGATACCAATAATAAAGGTATTTATCAAATAAGGTTTTTGGGCCCAACTTATTAGTTTCTTTGCTATTTCATGTCATAGACTTGTTTGTGTATTTTTCTTCTTAGACCACGGGCAGTTTGATGGACAACCTAGAGAAAGGAGGAGGGTTGAATAGGTTGTTTAGCACAATTACAATTTTATAGCACAAGCAACCAAAAAAAATTAAATGAGCTGTTAAATAAAAGTTATACTCAAACGTTTGTTATCACAATAGCAATAAGAATATGCAAGTCCTCACATACTTAAGTTGTCGCCTATTAACTAGTAAAATGGTAAGAAACCAAATATAGTGATTCCACAGGGATTAGACTTCAGAGCATAGAGCACAAAGTACAAGAATTTACCCACTGTAGATAGCGAATTTGAAAATAATTGCTGGTATTTGTTAAATAAATTGATTTGGAAATGGAGTTGAAGCATGGGTGTAAACCTTCCCTAGTTCCCTGAAATGCTCATAACAGTAGGAAGCTGCAGCATTATACAAAATGAAAATCAATTTAAATCCAACAAGTCATATTCATACGCAAACTTGAGATCAAATTGATGAATAAAGTCATGATCTATTAAGCCATACAAGGTTAGTCATATTCTTGAATGATCAATACTTGCTTCTAGGATCATCATCATACTCTCGAGTCTCGACATCTTCACCTTCTGTTTGTTTGATGTTGGTTTGTGTTTTAACGCTATCATAATGCGTTTTCTTTCTTCATTGTGGCATAGAGCAAGGAAAGAGTCAAGGGGACCTTGGAGACCCGAATGATCCATATGTACGGTTGAAGCGCGATTGTGTTGGAATTATGGCTGCCTTCAAGTTTAAAAATCCTCAACATTACGTCATTGTGGCAAACACCCATATTTACTGGTAATGGTAATTCCAGCTCTGCCCTTTATGCTGTCTGGACTCTGGTGGATCATTTGTTAATTTTGTGGATGATGAAAGTTTGAATTTTGCTGCCCAGGGATCCAGAATGGGCTGATGTCAAACTTGCACAGGCGAAATATCTATTATCACGTGTTGCCCAATTCAAAAAAACGGTATCGGACAAATTTGAGTGCACGCCGTCAGTACTTATTGCTGGGGATTTCAATTCGGTTCCTGGAGATAAGGTATACGTCAGTACTTACTGGTTGTTATTTCATTTTACCCACCTGCACTCAAACATATCCTCTCGTTAGTGGGGTCCGGAGGGTGGGATGTATGCAAACCTGACATCTGCTCCAATTAGTAGAGTAGTAGAGTGGCTATTTCCGTTAATACCCTCAACTTTCGAAAAAGTCTATGCTAGAAAGAAAAAAAAGTTCTCTGAGATTGATGGTTGGAAGTACTGATAAATGTTGCAGGTATATGAGTACCTTCTTTCAGGCGGTCCAATGGCGGTACCTTCACCAGAATGTTCAGAAGACATACCGATTCCTTTGTGCAGTGTTTATGCATGCACAAGGGGTGAACCACCGTTCACAAACTGTACCCCAGGTTTCACTGGTACGCTCGATTATATATTATTCTCCCCTTCTGAAGGCATCAAACCGGTTAGTTACCTTGAGCTTCCAGGAGCAGAATCGCCCGACGTAAAAGGTGGATTGCCAAATTATTGCCATCCAAGTGATCATCTGCCAATAGGTGCTGAGTTTGCAGTTGTTTAAGATAATTGAAGCCTCTTTTGGGGTGATCATCTCTCTCAATTTGATGGTCAATTTTGTAGGTGATTGTTCTTTTCTAAAGAATTCTTTAATTTATTTATATATTTGTTTGTTACAGTAATTGTATGAAATACTTGAGTAATAATGATAAATTTCAACTTAAAAATCTTCAAATATCATCCATTTTGTTGAACCTTGATAAGTTTTTAGTTTGATTATAAGGTAACTCCATATCCAATTTAGTCTAAATTCTTGTTGCTACTCGCCCCACCTGGATAGAAAATTAGATTTGTGAGCTTCTTATGTCTTAATACTAATAACTTTAATCATGAATCTAAGTTGATTTAAGAGTTATTGAGCCAGTTTGCTGCTTTGGGCTTCAGGTTTTAGGAACTGCGTTTGATGACACTTATGTTTTTAAGTCTTGAAACCGAAATCACCAAACATTAACATGATTTCGTTATCATACATCAAAATCTACATTAATTACTAGACACTTGCTTTTTTACAGGGAAAATTGTATGAAACTACAATGTACTTTCATTTGGTTCTCTTTTGAAATAATCTTTCATTTTGACATCTTGCAAGTTAGTAAGATATCTCAAAACGTTTGAGGTGCTCAAGTTACCGAGACACTAGGTAAAAGGTCAACTAAAATGATGTGGAATATATCTTATTGACATGGAAAATATTTTTAGAACTTTTATTTCTCACCCCCAAATCATCCCAACCCCATATCCGTGAAGTTCACGCACCTCTCATCTTTGGTGAGTTCTGAACCCTTGACTTCTTGGGAGGTTAAACTCTACCAATAATCTGAATACTGCTAGGCCAAAGGCCCTTTGGTGGTTTCATGGTTTCTAGCAAGTATAGTTTGAAGTTCTTGAATGGTATTGGCCTGAGTTGCCTCATAACAACACGTGTTTGTATTAATATGTACCTCTTCGTTTGACATACTGCCATAATACAGTAATACGTAATGGGGAAAAAAACATAATTGGCCGAAAAGGCAGCTATTTGTACAACATACCATCAAGTACCAAAATATCAAGAAACCGCGCGCAAATGCAGCTCAATGGCGTCTCCAAAACCATTACCAAATCACATGATTTCTTCGGAACAAACACCGGTGTAGAGATGTGGCCGATTACAGCCTGAAAAGGCTGACCATCTGACCAAGAACCGTCGATCCAGCAAGATCGGTCAGTGGTTTTCAATACGTGGCAACAGAAAGCTGAATCCCGAGTTCTCACGAATTAGAGGTGGAGGCTCAATGTCTGAGATTTCTATTTGATCTATTGATTTTGCTATATCATCGACTGAAAATGGAATGCTGCATACAAAGCATCACAAACATCCATTAAAAATCTATTTTTCAATGGAAGTTGGCAACACCAATTCATCTTGGAACTCAGGGGTTGTTTGGTTCACAGCATTCAAATGAATTCGATGGAATTAGAATGGTAAATTCCTTTGACCTAATTCCTTAGTGATGTTTGGTTCGTGAAATGAACCTGATGGAATCTTTTGAATTCCACAATCTAAGGAATTCATCATTCCTTTGCTTAAGTGAAAGAATTGAATTCAAACCAACCAAACGGGTGGTCAAATTCCATTCCAATTCCTTTAAAATCAAATTCCTTCGATGGATTCCAATTCCATCAAATTCCATTATGCAAACCAAACACCCCCTAAAAACACGAAATGTTCGGAACAAACTACATATTCCCCCCTTGTGGTAAAATGTTGGGCACCCCAACTTCCTACATTACAATTTATGTACGGTGTTGATTTTGGCCCATATTTTGTTTTGGTATTTCTTATGTCAAAGGGTATGTTAGACATTTGTTATCAAAAGGGAGAGTTTGACAATTTCAGGAGTCCGAACCATGTTCCTACTTTTGGAGGAACAGGCCTGTTAACCTAAGTATCCTACTTAAGGGAATAAAAGATTAGCCTGAATACATAGCAGAACATAACTAACCTGGAATCATCATCCAACAAAAAAGTATTGCTTACGACATTGTTTTCTTCAGTCATCGAATCCCTCATGATGGCTATAACCTGAATGAATATGATCTTAATCATGATCTTTAGAGAATGATTTAAAATAATCGTGTAGCTAGATAGAAACTTACTTCCGAGGAGACACTTTGTGTGCCATACTTGTCATCCCAGTACATTGTGCTGATCCGATACAGCTGCTGTATACTAAGAACCTGTGGACCAAAATTTAAAATTGCTACTTGATCTCGGAGACAGATTTAATGGTAGAATCGTAAAAGTAATTACAACAGAAACATATATGACTCACTGGGCAGAGGTCATGACTTATTTCATCCAGGGTTTTCTTTGGCTTTTGATGCATAACCTGAAAAGGATTACAGATTTTCGTGAAGAAAGATTTCATACAATTGACTTTCTGAAACCAGAATGAAATCTGTAAAGAAGGCTTAATACCAGAAAACTAATAGCCTGACGTATGTGTTTCAGTTCATCCCAAGCTGAACCTGCATACTGCACTTCTTTTGTTTAGCAAATAGAAGTACAAACCAATAATCAAAATCTCACTCCAGAAATACCTCATCAGTTGCATTGAAACACCAGTGTTCTAGTTCAGCCAGACCTGCTTTGACGTACTCACCATTGCTGAACGAACAACATTCACGCCTCAAAAGTAGGCTGCATCATCCAGTAGAAACGAAAAAGAAAATTCATATCTTGCATGATACTGACATAAGAGAAGTATAAACTCCAAGAAAAAGAGGTAAACCTGTTAAAAAGCTGAACGTTGATGAATGAGAATATTTGTGAGAAAACTTTACGAACCAAAACTGGCGGTACCTGATGATATTTTATGAAGGTTAACAAGGGAAAACTGCGACAACCTCTTAAATTTTGAAGTTGGTAGAAATATGAAGAACAAAGAATAGACGATTGGTGAAAAAAAGGTTCTACTAACATGATTTGTTTTAAAAATGTTCAAGAAACTGTTTAGACTCTTCACAATTCCTTGCCAGTGAGAAACCAGTGTTTGCTGAGCCGCATTAGAAACTGAACGCGATGATCCCTTCACTAGGCTTGCTCGGGAAATTCTTGGTGCCTTCAGTTCAGCATACCGATTACTACACTCTAATTTCAAAAATAAAAAACTAACGTCAAGAGTGCAACTAATCGAATTACCTGAATACACATCCCGAGCAATGGAGATATCTCTTTCTTCAAATTATCTCGAATCATTCCGTATATCTTTTCAACGTATGCCGTAAGTTGCTGCTTAAATACCAAAGCTGGATACTTGGCTTCCACTTTACTAACACCTACTACTCCGCTATTACTCACGCTGCTATTTGCAAAGGGACCATTTGCAGCAAAGGAAAGCTCAGCTGCTAGAGGACTTCCACGGAAACTCTAACGAGAAAAAAAGGAAGATCTTTAAGCAACAAAACAACAGCAATAAAATGTTAAACCACATTCCAAACGTTAAAAATAAAATTTATGAAATTACAGAAGTCATCCTCCCAAAAAGAGCAGCTGATGATCGACGACGCGGTGGAATTGTTCCAGATGCTGCGCCACTTGCTTTCAGCGTGCGCTGGAGTAGAAGCAAAAGAGTAGAAGAATTGGACAACCAGTAGGCCAATACATCGTTGTTGTCCTGGGTTTTCTTTAAATAAATAAAATAAAAGAGAAGAGTTAGTACAAGGTACTGATAAAATAAGAACTAAGATTATCGGGAAATGGTTGGAACCTCTATTGCATTGCCTATAGTCTGAATGATACGGTCAAAAACAGTTGTTTTCTCAACTTCGAAAGATCTCCATTGAAGAAGGCATTTGTAAATAATACAGGCTGCTATAGGTCTGTTCCCTGCAAAGCCGAGATGTTGTGCAATGCATCGGATTAGCAACTCCTGATTCTCCATCTGTTTCTCATTAAGTGATTTTTGTGGTTTGTCATCGATTTCTGCTTCCCTTTGGTTCATTGAAGGGCTATGATCCTAATACATACATAATTAATGAAGCATGTAATTAATAGCTGAGCAGCAACATTGCTGTAACTTTTTAGCATCAAGGTCAAGAGAAACGATACCAGAGATGGCCTTGTATCACTAGTCAAATGACTACTACTGTCATTCCTCTGCAAAGAGATCAAGATAAAATAATCATGAAGCACACGTGTTGTTAACCTGTTATATGTCAATTTCGAAAAAAGAAATTGCGAAAAATACCTGAATAATAGATCTAGAACGGCCTGAGAGGAACTTATTAGGTGCCATGGATACTGCTTGCTGGCGGAAGACTTTGTTCTCTAATTCTAAGTTGTTTAGCTTTTCTTCAAGCCTGGATAGAATAAAGAAGTTCAATGAACGAATCTAATGGAATATAAGATACAGTCCTTTCCATCTTTCAGACAATGAGGTGAACACAAACACACATACTTATATTAAAACATTATCACTTCGAAATTTTCAAGGATGGTATCAGAAATTACACTCTGATATGTCTTAATGCAAAACCAGAGTGACTCAAACTCATGGGATGTCAGAATTCAGCAGCTTTAAATCCCTGAATTACCCTCATGTACTAGTGCATTAGCCCCTTGTACCACAACCTATTGACTATTTGACTACCAGGGTACATACCTCCAGAAACAAAAATTAATGTAAAACTTAAGTTCAGGTGTTCTTTTGGGAAGACTTATAGAGAGTCCTGTAACAATTAGCTAAGCAATTTATGGGACACATCACTCATGTTGAATTTCAGAATGTAAAAGAAACATGTTTAATGTGTAGTTTATAGAAACTGAAAACTGTCAAGATGAAAAACTCGGAATATGGGTCTGCCAACCTGCTCATAGAGTCCTGTAATTGAACAACTTTCTTTTCTTCTTCTTCCAACTTCTTGCGTCTTTCTTCACTTAATTCTTCAAGATCATCAGCACGCTTCTTTTCTGACTGCCACAAGGTCTGCATAGGCAAAAAAAGAGGTAAAACATCAACCAACAAATTTAAATTTGATTTCAAAAGCTTAACAATAACCATTTGCGAGAAATACACCCTGTGGAAGTCCTGTCAGTCAAGACAAAACTAATGGCTTACAGTCACAAAAAGACCAATCTAGTTCTCCAACTTGTGTCTTATGCTAACATATCTTCTAATCCCCATGCCTTTGCCTCAGTTTCTCATACTTGTGGCTGAGGCTTAGGAGAATTCAGGATGATGTTAAGCAATACATGAGGAAATGCATGCCCTTAAGGCTAATTGAACATGGATCTTGTTAATCTTCCCACTAGAAAGCATCTTATCAATTGCAAATGGGTGTTCTCTGTTAAAATGCACCAGGGGATGTTTGGTTGGTTTTCCATTAAGTCCTGTATGATAAAGTTGTTTGTGTGGATTAATCTGTTTGTATAGATTTGAAAAGTTTTTGTTTGCAAGGGTTTTCATAGATGGAAGGAACATGTTTTTTAATTGAGACTTGAGAGAGACATTTTTGAAAAAAACTTGGCTTTCTGCATAAAGCTCCACTTTAAAAGCTTACTGAACAAGCCACTTTCTATATCATTAAGCCACTGCCAAACAATCATGTAAAGCTGACTGAATAAGATGGAAGATTCATTAAGCTGCCAACAAACAAGCTCTGAATAATTTGTCTCTCAAACGTATTGGGAAGACTATTATGAAACGCATATTTTCCTATTCATCATAGTGAAATATCATGTGGGCAAGATGTCTCTATCCTTGCATATCCTAACATATTAGTACACACTTTTAATAACACTAGTGGTCAATTCAGCTTCCCAATGAGTCAACCTAAGTTCCAATTGCGCAACGAAGAGAAAAACGCAGATGTGGTGCTAAATCTATTTCATTTCGGATACTCTATTTATGATCACATTTCTTACGTAGTCTTATATTCAAGTCGCTGTGGCTTTGTCCTAGCTTTTTCGATATGTGTCTGAGGCTCAGGCTCAGGCTCAGGCTCATCCAGAATGGCATAAAGCAATGCATAAGAATATATGCGAGTCCCTCAGGCTAATGTGACATGGGATCTTGCTGATCTTCTAGCTGGAAAGGAGCTATTGCTTGCGAACGAGTGTCCTCTGTTAAAATGAACCCAAGTGACTCATTTTCCGGTCCTAAAGCTAGACTTACAGGTTACTCTCAGATGTATGGGGAAGACTATTATGAGATGCCTGGCCAAAAAATATCAGTATCCCTCATTATTGCCCAGGCTGCTACGACCAA
This sequence comes from Carthamus tinctorius, assembly GCA_001633085.1. Taxonomy (NCBI): domain Eukaryota; kingdom Viridiplantae; phylum Streptophyta; class Magnoliopsida; order Asterales; family Asteraceae; genus Carthamus; species Carthamus tinctorius. The sequence goes on along the minus strand of LUCG01063842.1, from coordinate 16,087 downwards.
CTTGAAATCAAGAACGCGATTCTCAATGTTTTTGAGGAGGTCCATATATAACAAACCACATAGTTTGTAACTCAGGAGTCTTACAAAGATGTCGTCTTTGGTGATTACTTTATGGCCTCAAAAAGCTCCAAGAGTAGGTTTTCTCGGTTTTCCCAAGCTTTGCAAAATTTTGGAATGACAACGAGTATTTGTGTAGTGTTCTTCCAATATCAAGTATCAATGAGGTAAAAGGATAATATTAGTAGTTGGGAGGAAAGTTATGCTCTCACAACTTTTATTCAGAAAGAGTTTCATACCAAGGATCTCGAAAACCTCAAGTACTTTTTTTAGGCATTGAGGTTGCTAGATTTCACAAAGGAATCCTCCTCTGTCACCTGAAATGTATTCTTGCCAAAACCAACGTGCTTGATAACCATGATGCTGACTCTCCAATGGTCTGAAAATTAAGCTATATCCGGTAGGAAAACTAAATTATGTCACTCTCACACAACCAGATATTGCAATTTAAGATGGCATGGGTTAGTCAGGTTATATCATCTCAAGTCCTCTCCTCGCATTAATAGTATATTAATGTTCTATAACAAATCCAAAAGAAGTAAAATATTTATGGAACAGTAGTCTTGATGCAGAACAAAATTTGAAAAGAAAATAGTGAAGTTTGAAAAACTACAAAAGAAAACAGTGTTTCAATATTGTACTTGCCAACCTAAATGCATTGAGCATCACTATCTAGATCAGGAAAATATAGCATCCAACACTTGATGCATTCTTGGTTCTCCTTTCAATTTGGTCAAACTATCATATATTTTCCTCATCTTTCTGTTCTTTCATTAATGCTATTTCACACATTGGTACACAGTTCAATACACCACTGTACATCAATTTATACATGTTTCAGTTGCCTGCTGCTTGACCGTCGCACTAGTGCACACCGTGTTACCTGAGTTTTCTATTGACTGTTGTTCAATACGAACACTTGTGCATGATTCACGATAATCTCATGCAAGATAAGCTGAAGGTGTCTCACTCAAGGGTTGACCAAATACTTGCAACAAACTCAAAATGTTTTTCATGAATTAACAACAGTTGATTATATAAAATATTCTGGAATGAAATACTCTTATTGAATAGTAACATGTCCAAACAGACCAACTAGAGTTTTAAATACAAACAACTACTAGCTACATTCGTTTTTAACAATAGGACACCTTATAACTTTCTAATAAAAAATAAATCTACTTGTTGCCCACCCTTGTGGTCTCCGTCACCAATCCTAGACTTGGTCCTCATAATTCCATATTTCCATATTTCCATAACCAAAACATAATTAGGAAAGACCAGGTTGGATGCATTAGCAACTATTTTAAGTATAACAACAAGAGTCTGCAATTGATATATCAGAATTAATTAGGGAGACTTCATTTAGATGCCTTACCTTAAATTCATTGACTTCTTCAGTCAAGGATTCAACTTTCTTAGTATCTTCAACGACTACCTCTTTTTCCTCGACAACTGCGGGTGCTTCATCGATAGCTTTTTTGGCTGCCTTTCTTTCCTCAACTGCCATTGCATTTGCATCATCAAGTTTTTTTTGCATAGCTTCCAGAGCACTTTGAAATTTGAGAGCCTCTTGTGCTTTTGCATCTTCCAAGTCAATCTGGACATGTGAGCTCAAGCTTAGCCATCAGATTTTGAATATCATAACTATATTATTTTACATTGCAGACAATTCTCTGCGTAATATCACTAAGATGGAAACCGTCATCTTTCAGGACTTTGCGTAATATCGTATGTCATATTACAGACTTTTCCAAGAAAAGTTATAATGTTTTTACGTAATTAGATATATGCCAGTATATTACCCTTAAACGTTTCTCCAGCTGTAAACGCCATGTTAGTTCCTCCAATTGTTTTTCAAGCTTATCTTTTGCTTCTTTAAGTGCACCTGTTTCCTGTGCAGCCTGCAGAGTACGCAAAGTTGGCATTTATAATCAGATTTTAAGAGGCATGAACGTGGGAGTAACTTACCATTAGATGCAAAAATGAAGTACTTATAGATATTATACTATTCCATACCTTTTTCTTTCTCAAATAACAGAATTGATAAAAGAAAAATACAACCCAGAAAATAGCTCATAAAGTCCATTAAAGACCACCCTGCCTCATTAATGGGAAAACCTTACAACCAGGGCAGCCTCACTGCTGAACACTTGTACTAAACATAATATATTACGAATATGCTATCAAATAATAATAAACACTGACCATTTTAAGCTTCCGTAGCTCTCTCCTTGCAACCCTTCCCCTCCATCTGCATTGTGTAACTATGGATCCTTTCTTGAGCCTTTTATAGTATGCAGAATTTTTATGACAACGCCACCGAGTCTAATCAGATAGAATACATTTGAATTGCTCAGTTTATACAACACAGAAATGAAAAAGTTGTGTGTCAGTTTTTTAAGATTAACCTGAATTTTGATTGCAGCATTAGTTTCCTTCCGGTGTCTGAATTTCTTACGAGCCTCCGTTGCTCGTACATATGTCTGAACTACAAGCACTGCCGTCCGGAGCCTATTATAGGCTACCCAAGCTTGCCATTTACGTATGTGCTTCTCAATTTTTACAGCAGCTGCGATCCTTTTCAGTTGTTCAAACTTTTTGCAAGCCAATCTACCTAAAAGTCCAACAGTTACTACTATGTGCTTATAGCTTGGAGAAACGGTTGAAAAATAGAACACATGAATTTCTACGGTTGACGGATGCCATGAAATCTGAGATTTGATCAAGTAAAAGATACTCCAGAAGCTGACCTCTACAGTAGGATTGTAAGAACATTGTACTCGTGCGCAACGCACTTAACTGCATGTGAGAAATGTAAGTTCGTATCCGCCTTTGAATAATTGCTGCTGCACCACCAAGGACCTCGGCTCTCCTTGCATCTAATTCAGCCATCTGGCCAGCCCTCAAGAATACCTGTGTTTTACCAATCTGTACAGAAAAATATGCGGTCAACCACAGTGTTCAATCAGTTGAGGTTGAAGCTTAAAACACCAACAAGAAACTTCTATGACCAACATTGCATGGCTCATATTCCATAGAAGTGCACGACATAATCCCCAGGGGATCAGAACTATAGGGAATCTTATCCTATGCATAGTAAAAATATGGGATGGCGCTAGTCATAAATTATATGTGCTTGTCAGGTATAAATAAGTGTAATGCCGAATACGTTGCGTTACAGGGAACAAAGAAGAGTTGGTTGAGTAATAAGGTATCTACCTCCACCCTAACCCAAAGAGACCATAGCCTCGGATTCTAGAATTCGAATTGAACAAATAAATCACAATTTAAGTATTTTACATATATAGATACTCAATTTGGGTTCCCAAGGCCATGCAGAAGTGTTCCAATTCAGCATTAGTAACCACTCAGCATGTTGCATGCCTAGAAAATATCACTTTCAAAACCTAGTAGATCTAACATATAAAACTGTAAAGTTATTCTTTAAAATGAAAGTAAACAAAATCTCAGTAATTACCTGAAAGCCGCTGAGCCCCATCTTTTCCAAGATCTTTGCACATACCATCTTTTCATCAAAGTTACTAAACATATGAAAGAACTCAAATCAAGAGATATGACCAGGAAAGGCGTGGAAGATATATGGAATATGATAAGCAAATAAGTTCACCCGCTGTTGTATTTCAGGGTGAAGAACTCTACCTTCCTGCCAAAGCTTCTGGTGCAAGAAGTCCAAATCTGTCTATAAACTCAAAGAAAGGACGACGGGTAGGATAACCAGCACAACTGATTCTGATTGCCTCTAAAACACCCTAAGAAGAGAATAATTAGTCACATAGCAAAAGAAAGGATCCAGTGCATGGCATAAGCCACCATATAATAGATGATAAAAAAATTTAATATACTCACACCACAGCGCAATTGTTGCAAGATGTTCATGTTCTCAAATATGGCAGGTTTCAGTTTATTGTTTGGTTTCACACATCTGACGTAATGAGGTTCTGTTGCATTTAGTGTCTCCATCAGTTGTTGCAATTGAAGCTGCATCAGCATAGAGTTGCATGTTAGCATACCAACATGCATAGTGAGGTAACTCACAATTCTTTTGAGGGGTAGAATTGTGCCATCCTCTACAGAAGGTCAAAGTTGTATATTAACATATTACTCTTCTCTATTTCAAAGTTCTTAGCACATTCACATGATAATAGTTTAAGTAGAGATACCTTGAAACGGGAACCTATTGATGAAAATTTAGAAGATTTGGATGACTCTTCAGCTACCGGAGGGAAAAGGCCGGCTACAAAGGAACATTTAGAAACACCCAACAAGTCTTGGTGTTCAGGGACCACATAATCTTTATTTTTGTCAAGAAATTGATCAGATTGATATTGGACCTAGAAAAACAAAATCCTATTATATCAAGCAAATCCTGTAACGGCTACAAGCACGGTTTGTCTAAAAATACATACCTCTCCAGCATAATGTGCAATTGTGAAATCTGTGCGTGACAACTTGGGCTTTATGAAGCGCTTGTGATTTCTGAAAGTCTGATAAAGCTTGTTTGAGAACGTCTCATGTGTCGACTTTGGGAACATGCTGAAAGTAGACCCGTTGGTGAGATAAGAAAACAAAAGTGTTCTACACAGTAGTTATAAATATACCATCCTTGGGAAATAATTTTAAATAAGATCACCCGTATCTGCACTAGCCGAGAATTGAAGGTAATGAAAGAGTATAAACTTTGTAACAATTTCTTGGCAAACATTTGCAGTATTTGAGAATAAAATACAAAACTTGAAAGCCAGGGGGTATATACCAAGCTTCATCAAGGAGTGCAATGATACCACCAGGTTTCTGCAATATAAATACAATTTAGCGTAAGTATATAGTTGAAATCATGAATAATACAGTACTCGAATTCGGCAAACCACCATATAAACTGGAGAACATATATGCATAGACAGAAATTCAAAGAACGACTTCCTCTAAATTTGTTCTTAAACCAATTCATGATGCAACTGAAAACAACGTTTTGAGGGGGTTGGGGTACCCCTGGAATTGTTGGAACATTTTGTTTCAACCAGTTTGCATTCCATATGATCCCTCCACTGTATATAATGCGATCTTACTCATTTTTAGTGGATGATAAAAAGCTTCAACATTACTATTCCTGTGTGATTGCCCTGAATTACACAACAATGTTGAATGCTAATTGAGAGAAAAAATATTCTAGTGCCTTTTTCCTTAAAAAAACACTAGAATATGTAGTAACAGAAAACAAACAATTAACAAACAAAGATACATGACAACTTAAAAAACTCAACAGTTAACAGAGAACACAAAGTCTCTGTTTACAAAAAAGAACAAAACTAGAAGACTAGTTCATGCCGGAAAACACAAAGTCTCTGTTTACAAAACTAGAAGACTAGATCATGTCACCAACAAATAGCTAAAAACACAGATAGAACAATGTTTAACATACATCAACTCACATAACAATATATATTAAAAAATTGATACTAGAAGATACAGTAACGTTTAGAGTTAACCATAATATAGATGGTAATCTAGAAGCCTTTATCACCTCTTTAATGTGCAGTTAGGATATCTTTTTGGCAAATAAAGTTATTTATACTTTGGTAACTTCTATTGATTCTTTACTGTCAAAGAAGAAACATAACTCCTACCCCACACTTTAAGGGGTACTAGAAGGTTTGAGTGTATAAAGTATATACATGCTCAAGTTAACAAATCATTAGGATGACTATGAGTCTCAGAATAGATTTGGATATTTTAGTGCATAAAGTAGTTAAGTACCCAGTTACAAGGGTAGGGAAAAAAACTGAACGGCAGAAAATGTTGAATTTTGTAACACCCTTAATCTTTGATATCTAACAAACATATTATGCTTATGAAACGGTTTCTGGGTACTTGGGTGGAATAACAAATGTAACCATTGAGTTATTTGTCACTTGTGCTTTGGCATAGTGGGACTGGGAAGAAGTATGGTGATGATTTACCACCATTTGCATCTTATTGGGCTTGAACCCTCACATCATGGCTGTGAAGAAAGTGATTTGGGAATACCCAGGTTACAAGCTTGAATTTGGACAACAGGACATAATAGCAACCTGTTTCTGAAGTCCACCCGGGAACCATTGTGAAGCTTAACTTCAATTTTTCATGAACTAGGAGAAAATTTGTTGCTTCACTTCCAATATGAAAACTGGCCAGCTTGGAATAAGAATAAATAGCATGTTGTTTCCTTCATGCATACATACACAAGCACAAAGATAACACATTTATAATCATTGCAAGAAGGGACAAAAACATAAGCTGATCATTTGTAGCTATGAATGGGATAAATGCACTTGAAAGTGATTATACCTTCTCAATGAGATCTAGAACATCTTGGTTATCAACAAATTCAATGTAGCTCCAATTGATAGCCTCTTTTTTATATTCTTCTTGTTCCATCTTAAAGACATGCTGTAATTTCAAACACATCACCTTTTATCGAAGTCTTTAACGACACCTCATGCTAACAACGTTTAAGAAGATTAGACAATTACCTGATTAAAGTGTTGCTGCAGTTTCTCATTTGTGAAGTTAATGCAAAATTGCTCAAAGCTGCATGTGTATGTTGACATTGAGATAAAAAGAACTCGGATAGTAGACTCAATCAGAATGGTGAGCTGGACTATTGCCAAAAGCATTTTTCAAAAAGCAAATACAGCAATGAAAAGATAAATACTGCCTCTGTCAGAAAGATTTCGTGCTTTGCTTATGTACACTTGTTCAGGACCTTTCAAACTTTCTCTGGCAATAGAGCCACCCCCACCCTATTCAGCACTACATTCTCAAAAAAGAGCTAACAGTTTACTCCTTGACGTCAAACCAACTACTTCTCAAGTATAAAATCGATATGAACTTTGGTACTTATTCAACCCCATTTTTTTAAACAATAGTAAGTGTTTTTTATAATGTCCTAGCTATTTTCATTCAAAAAAATTTACAATCGAGATCATTTAAACTTGAAAAGTAACCACTTTGACTTCTCAAAGTCACAGTGGTAGCACTTTTTTGGAATGGGAAGAATACATGTGTTCGGATGCCACCTGTTGTTCTTAAAGCTCTCAAAACCATAGATGTCAAGGACGCCAATCAGACATTTTGAATTAGCATCTTGTCCAATTGATACATTAATTTTGTCAACCAACCTGAAAATAATGAAAGGGGGATCTTAAAATACTAGAAGTTATTCAATAGGGCTTTCTGATGAAACTGCTGAATTTAACTGCTGTGTACCAATCAAATAATCTGGAATATATTGTTTTAGCCAAACCATCCCTGCTAATTGTCGCATTAACAGGATCAAGACTCCTCTTAATAACTTCTTCAGGAGTGATCATCACACGTTTGCACAGTGCATCTTGCAAGCCAGCAGCATCACACCTGATACAAGCTCATAAATTTATCAGCACATGTAATATAAAAGAGGACTTGCAAACTATTAGGGATTCAAAACCAATCGTACCTAAGAAGTTCAGCTGTCATCTTAAGATGAAACTTAGCTGTGTCATCTTTTAACACTGAAGAATCAACCTCTTTCCCTTTGGTGAACACAATATTTCCAAGATGAAGAATAGCAGCAGTAACTCTGAAAATTGCTTCCTATGAGAAAGTAGAAAAGAGATGTTATGCTCTTCCATATGGTTGCCTAGAAAAGGAAAACAACATTGTGGAAACTATACCTGGTCATCTTTACTTATTCCAACAACATCCATGGCCCTCCTTGTGGCAAGATATTCAAGTCCATCATTCACACCAACCAGCTCATAGCATTTTGACTGGTTAAGATAGTGAAAGGATTGTGGGTTTCCCAGCTTATACTTCTCAACTTCCTAACAGTGCATGCAATAGTAATCAAATGTCGAATATTTTGCTAGTCAAGCTTACTTATAAAATGTAGAAACTTCAATCATAGATACAGTTGTAGCAGGAAGATACCTCAGGTGGTGCTGCGCAAAGAAGGTAAAAACAGTGATAGTTCCGCTCAGGGTCATTTACTTGGCAAACACGAGATCTTTCCAAGAGGTAAGTCCTAATGGCTGCTCCAGATATTCTCCCATGCTTGTCAAATTGGATCTCAACAAACTTACCAAAGCGGCTGAACCATTATCGCATAAAAGAGGACAATGATGTCAATCACAAGCAGAAGCATAAACTTGAATAGAACGATAACTCAATCTAATAACAAATTTACAGAACATAAAAATTAAAATAGCAGCAAATAGTGGTTGTGTCTCTTGTGGTAGACTCCCACTTAACTCCTATTGGTTTGCATGATAGTTTAGCAAATAAATGAAAACACAACTAAAATAGAAAACATCGCCTCTCATAGTTACATGAGAATGAGCTAGTCACCTGGAGTTGTTATTTCTAACAGTTTTAGCATTGCCAAATGCTTCAAGAACTGGATTCGACTGCACTCACAGTGGTCATAGAAGTTTATCAAGATACATATAATGATGTATACCAGTTAAGTGACATAAAATATAGAATAACTAAGAGGTTCTTTAAATATAGAACTATACGTCATATATCATACTTCAAGGACTTGCTGTTCGACTGTGCGACCTTCAGTAGCTTTTCGGCCACCCAAAAATGCAAGGAACCGCATAAGCATTTTGGTTGTCTCGGTTTTACCTGCTCCACTTTCACCACTCACCAGAATTGAATTGCTTTTTCCCTCATGGACCATAGCCCTGCCTCCAGTAAAGATGCAACTACATGGTGAGCACCATGCATCCAAGAAAGAAAAGGTTGTTACTTAACATTACGAAAATGATAATACCTGTAAGAGGTATCTGCAATTGCGAATACATGGGGACTTAATTCTCCAAATGGTGCTCCCTTGTATTGTTGCATCATATGAGCATCATACAAATGAGGTAACTTTTGGAATGGGTTGATTGCAATTAAAATGTTTCCTGTGTAAGTCTGCCATCGTTTGAAACAAGTAAGGATCTATCTATTATAGGTCTCTGTAAAGAAGCAAGAGAATCTTAGGATATAACATGAGATGAGAGCGTACATAAATTTCATTAAGTTCATATCTGATTCTTAAGTTCTGCAAGACTCCTGGCTCATGCAAATAAGATAGCTTTGTCATGTCATCAACACCACCAGCAGGAGCTTCTGTATCCTTTGGATATACTTTTGATAAATTAACAACCACCTGAAAGAGAACCCACAAAATGAGTTTCATGCTGCTACATGTATATAGTCCAATATAATAATGACGAGGAGCAATAATTTTCTTCTTAAATGAAACTATTTTTTTACTGTTCACTGTGCAAAAAGAATATCTTTTTTGTCTATTATCAAATGAGAAAATTTCTACTCGGTTTTCTGAAGATCACTCTAACACCAAAAACCTAGGGATGGAGATAGAGAGGATGCTTCAAAAAAGTTGCATTTCACTGCAACATAAGTGTCAGTGACAAAAACTTATTTGCCCCATACAACCTTATAACAACCTCTAATCATCACCATGTAGAATGCTGATTCTACATCAATTGATTGTGCTGCTTTGCCGAAGGAAGTCACTAAATTCGCAAAGCTTCTATGCAGCGGGTAGATTTGTGCAAGTGTGTTTATACGTAGAAGTTTGTTTGATTCATGTTATGTTCAATAAATATGTTAATGTAATAATTAAAGCTTCAACTTGGGGGGAGGGTGTTAGATCCCTCTGTGCAGATATCAACTTTCTGATGCTTTTGCAGAGAAGGAAAGAAGAAATTCTGAAGTGAACTCATAAATAAATTTGGAGCAAGTAATAATTAATATTGGTGGTCTTGTGGATATTTTAATTTTCATCATTTGCAAAACATCCTTTTATAATTGGCCATAATGGGGATGCCATCAACCACTCACTGGTAAAATCATATGCAAGATTAGCATAAAAACATCACCGTAAGACAGGCTTTGAAATAGAATAGCAATGACCAACCGTTTTCCCTTCAGTAGTCTCAACCTCCACTTCTTTCCCTTTAGTCTTTTTGACCTGCCCATCAATCCATGCTTGTACTGGATCTTCAATCCAAACATGAGAGCCTACTATTATATTCACCTTAGTGCTCTGTAGTCATACAAATCAGTCGGTACATTTGAATTAAAAAAAAAGCCAATGCATGCAATTTGCCTAACATGTCGTATGTAATTATGTATCTATGCAAGATGTATCAATAGATGCAAGTGTGGGTCAATGCATTATGTCTGCACTTATGTATATGTGCATGTATAACACTCTTTTTCAGGAGTCCCATGCGAGCGGACAGCAAACCATGTAGCAACATACATACTAAAAGCACACAATCTTTGGCTAAATAATAGATAGTCTCTATGGTTAGCTTTAGCTTGTACTTGCATGATGCCATAATCTTGTAGGCAATTGAATAACTCATATACATCAACCATGATTTTAAGTGAAAACTACAACTAAATTGTGAATCATCACAGTTTCATGCATGGTTACAATGGTGGAGAATTTACTATTCCAGTTTGGGTAATTGTAATATTACATCCTCTCTTCCAAAAGATAAGATAAAAAAGGACCTGATCATTTTATGCATGTTCCTGGTAGGCACTGAATTTGTTCCCACCTCTGCCATCATGAAAATACCACTAATATAATTCATGACTACTTTAGTCATATGTGTAAAAGATGTCACTCTTTTGAAAGGGTCTCTATTTACCGTAACGTAGTTTTACCATCATGAAAATACCACTAATATAATTCATGACTACTTACTAGTTATTAGTTAGTCATGTGTGTAAAAGATGTCACTCTTTTGAAAGGGTCTCTATATACCGTAACGTAGTTTTACCATCATGAAACTACCACTAAAATAACTAAGGGCTACTTAGGCAAACACATATGGTCATTTATAATCTATAAAGACAGCACTCTTCTCAAAACTTATCAATTTACCAGAAATTGTTATTAAACTTGTATAAACTCATTGCCTACCGATTACAGAGCAATATAAGAATCCCCAGACTGCAAGGGAACATACAAAACCAAATGGTAGAAGTATAGGTTGTCAACTAGAGCATGTTCCACAATTCTCATAACAGCTGAGTTAAAGATTTTGGTTGCCAAGCGTTTTTAATCGTAAGTCATGCATCTAAATTTTATGTCAAAATGCTAGAACCAACGTACTCCACAATGCTTTTGATAATTGATGTCTTGCTAACGAATAGTATATTCCTATACATATATTGCGAATGAATCATGTCATCTTGATTCAATACACCAGAAAGTAGACTATATATTCTCCTGTTGTAATGAAAATCCGTTGCTCCACCTAGAAAAAGCACTACCTTGTCTTTGGACATCAAACAGGCAAACATTCAACTTCTAAACTGACATGGAATTGAATATTTTTAACAACATTTGCTGATCACATTATGCTTTATAACAAGTATTACAGACAGAATAGTAACTGGCATATAATTGCATCAAAAACCATATCAAACTTGAATGAAAATTCAGATGTTGAACGTCAGAAAGCATATAATTGCATCAAAAACCATATCAAACTTCATGAATCACGATGTTCTGCATATAAATCTATTAGCATCGAGAATAAATAAAAACATATTTCACCTACCATTCTGAAACTTCAAGGAAACCCTTATTTTTCTTCTTTTTTCACAGATAATCAGTTTCCTCGTCGTCTTATCCTTGCTGTGGAGCACTCATACCCAATCTTCGAGATCCTGATTGATCTGCATTGCAAAAAACTGAAAATTTCACGGCATGTTTTCAATGAATTCGTCAGATTGATTCTCATTTTTCTTCTTTAGATCTTCATAATTTCCTCTTGTTCTTTCTCCATTTCTCCCCCACTTTTCTCTCGTTCTCTTTCTCTCTCTCCGTTTCTTACCACTTCCGTCTCTTCGTTGTCTCCTTGTTTGTGAAAGTGACATTGTTCAATAGCTCCTGTGAACTCGGACTCTCTCTCTTTCTCTCTCTCTACCAAATTTCTCGCAGATTCGTGGCTATGAAAAACACACACACACACACTTCGTCTCGCGTTTCCCATTTTCTCCATGGCCAACTTCGACAGAGGTTTTCTGGTAAAACTTACCTTTTACCCCTTCAACCATTGTCAAATTATCTTTTTAGACCTTCTACTATTATGTTTTCTATTTCTTTTTAACTATGACTACACCAGCCCAAGGACCGGTATTCCTCATGCCCTCAAATTGACTCCCATTGGATTCGAACCCAGGTAGACTGGGATGCCATCCACAGCCCCCCTGATGTTACCGCCTCTAGGAAAACAAACTGAGCTAGACATGATTTGTACAACATCATTAATTTGGTCATGAACCGATTTAAACTATGTTTTAAAAACCGGTTGAACCGGCCCGGTCGAACCGAGAACCAATGAAAGGATTGGGTCAAATGTGACTGGTTTTATAGCGTTTTAAGAACCGGATTGAACCGGCTGGTTTAGTGGTTGAACCGGTAAAAGCCAGCTGACCCGGTTTTAAAAAAACTTACGTGTAAATTTTGTTATTATTTATTTTTTTAATATTTTTAGATTAATGTAAAACTTATTGTGATGTATATTTTTAATATTTTTAACGTGTAGATATCAAATTGTTGGTTATATATATATATATATATACACACACACACACACACACGAATGTAGGAAGATGGAAAATACACAAAAATGTTTGGAATCGGTTGAACCGGGAACCGATCATCACACCGGTTCAACTAAAACCCCGGTTTTTAAAACATTGGATTTAAAAACCGCTAAACACTCGCTTATTGACATATCGGGTGCATCAAGCCAAGGCAAGTCTGAGCTTTCCTAGTTTGAAGCTCAACTTAACTCATGAGAAAACATGTAGGCTGTAGATCGACTTATTGTTTGCCAAGCCTAAAAAAGTCAAGGCTTTGATTTAGCTTCTATGGTGTAAAATCAAGTATTTGTTCAATTTATATGTATTTATATAGTAGATTCCATAGGTAGGTGTGCTTTAATGGTTCAACTCATCGAGTTGTCATGCGTGACTGTGAGCTATACTACGTTTAAGTTCAACTCAAATATGAAACGAGTAGTCATGAATTTGTTTGAGTTGTCAAAGTTTTTTATGAGTTTGCTCTCAAAATAGAATAAAAAATTATTTTGAATGGAAGTTCTAGAACTTCGAAATGAACTAAACTACATTTCAAGTCTACGATTTTGTAACAAATAATTTTTAACAATGTTAATGATGAAGGACCATTCTTAAAGCAAAATGAAAAGTATGAGAATTCTTTATACTCTTGTCAAAATTCAATTACCACTTTTAAACTTCTCACTAAACCTCATGGACTAAAATTGGTGTTAACTCTATTTTTTTAAAAGTAACAAATAACATTTGATTTTTATGTATGATGTAATAACATGTTTAAATATTAATAGTTACTAATTTAAATGAAAGTGGAGCATGAGAACCAAATCCCATTTTGTGCACCATTTCATTTTGTTCTTGACACCATTATGCCATTTTTTAGTGGTGGTGAATAGTAGAATATTTACATTAATTTAGTGTTGGAGTATCTATTATTTATTTTTATTTTTTGAAAGTATCAATTATTTATATTATAAATCATATTTATATTAATTCTAATGATGTATTATACATTTTATTTTCTATATCTTAAACTCAGTTAAAAAATAACAACACGTCGAAAATAAAACACACCATTGATATATGCACATATATACGTGTGTATGCATGTACACATGCACGCGCGCGCACACACACACATATATAGAAAAAGTATCAAGTGCAAATTAGATGATTCTTACATATTTACAATATAAGAAAGTGAAGTAATATTTGATTCGAAAATGAACATATACGAAGAATTTAATTTGATTATGGTTTTGAACATTATCTAGATTATAAAATTATTGTAACAAAAAATTATGCATCGAATTTATAAAAAAACTAATATATAATAAAATATTAAAGATTTATATAAATCAAGACCAAAAATATACTTGAAACATTTGATTCCACGTTCAAAGTGATATAATTAGATATGAATTAGCCTCTGCATCAAATTTTATTAATATTGTATCTTTATAATCCAAAACCAAAAATATTGTATATTGAAAACTATAGCTTTTTTATTTAATTGATTATTTTCATTATTCGTCATATTTAAATTTTATAATTTTATATTACGTTTTTAAAAATACTTATTATTTTCCTCTATCACTCTAGATTGAAGTTATTTCCCGGTAAGTTAAGGTCTAGATGGATAGGACCTTTTGTTGTTCTAACCGTTTTTTAGCATGGTGCAGTTGAGATCCAAAGTCTATCTTCAAGGAAGATTTTCAAAGTCAACGGCCATAGATTGAAGCCGTTCTATGAAGGATTTGATGGAGAGGACATAGAGAGAGTAGCCTTGGATACACCAAGCTACACGGATTGAACCGAGTGTGGTCTAGCCAAAGACATAAAAGAAAGGCGCTGCGTGGGAGGCAACCCACGGATTTTAGTTTATTGCTTTCCGTTAGCTAGTTAGTTTGTTTTCGTTATTATTAGATCAATAATTTAAATCATCAATAGCAAAAACACATCTTAAAGGGAAGTTTAGCATATTACGAGTGTTTTGAATCTAATTTTGAAGTTACCCATTTGCCCCCATTTTCTATAGCAACTGTATGAAGTTTATTTTTCAACGGTAACACTTAATTTGATGAAATGAATACATTTAGAAACTATTAGAGTGACTTGTAGTCTGAATTGCATAGCTAACACAAATTAGAACACTATAACCCCGTTGCATGTATGAACAATCAAACTTTACGGAACCATTTCACTTAATCGGTCATGGTGAAGTCAGTAATGGATGAACAAACTATTTGTCAACGCTACTAGACTTCTTTACAGTTTGCTACTATTTGTGTCCGTTTCGTGAAAATTAAGCCAGATAACTTTGGCTACCTCCCTAAGCAAACAAAAGATCCCAAAATCACACTTTTATTAGTTTATATTAACAAACAAGCTCTCTACAGTTAGCCTACGTGGAAATATTCCATATTCTATATCAAGTAGCATTAAGAAAGCTCAAGCTTATATACATTGACAAATTTGAGTATTTTGTATATAGCATTATGTTGATCGGGTTTTTTTTTCTTTGTTCTTTTTTTTGATAGGCAAGCTAACACACACACACATACACGTTCCCGGAGTATCCGGGATCCAAGGCCACCCGACCATTTCCCGTNTCCCGTCGACCACGACCCAACCCAATTAAGGGTATCACTATGTGGCAGACCCATGATCTGGATATCGCCACATGCTTTTCACGGGGTTCGAACCTACCATCCACTGATCCCTTCAAGATGTTACCTTACCACCAGGCTGGACGAAGGCTCTGGTACAAAAATCAACGTGGCTTATAGAAAGTAATATAAATTTCTTGTTTTTACTTTTTGCATAGAACTCAATCGAATATTCATTCAACTTTTTCTAAGGTGAAATGTATTTAGTCCAAAATGAGGAATCTGAAGTAATTTCTAGTCAAAAGAGTTCCAGAAAGGGGGATAATTTCTTCAAAGCTCTATCGGTCTACCCCCATTTACTTGCATAATTTTTTTTTACTACATTGAGTTATTATAATATTTAGAGCAAATAATTTCAGCTTATTTATGAAAAAAAAATTATAATTTAATTTATCCTATATGTATATAAAACAAGTTTAATGGATAAATATTTAAAATGGAACCAGATGAATAAAAGTCATTAATTTCTTCGTTTTCTGAGTTATCATTTTAATAATGGTTTTTATAACCAAGTTTAATAATTTTACCATTTATAAAATTGAAAAAGATAAGTACGGGACAAGCAAACCAAACATGTCTTAGGAATTATGTATGCTGATGATTAAGCCATCTTTTAACAGCTTTTTTAAAATAGAAATTTTAGGGTTCATTTTGTTCTAACCGATTCTTTAAAACCATTTTAGAGAGAGGGAAAAATC
>LUCG01063837.1:0-20302 GCA_001633085.1 Carthamus tinctorius | reverse complement strand
GCATCTCGCGATCGCGAGAAGTCTCTATTCCATAAAAATCCATTTTTCACGCTTTTTGGCCTTTTTTCGTACTTTTCGTTCCAAGTACCTTCCAAACCTACAAAACTAAGAAACAAAGCCTTTCAGAGGTCAAATGTACCAAAATGGATCTAAAATGGGGGAAAACCATAGATGTAGCGTTCACAAAACATGTATAATTTTGGCTATATCATGTGTGCATGGTCCGCTTTGACCGGTTAGTGCCTAAAATCTCGGCCAAACCAGTATCCCCGGTTTGATAATTTTTTCAAACCAAACCGGCCAATTTATTGTGTCAAACCAAACCGACCAAACCAATATAAACCGGTGTGGTTTGGCTGGTTTGGCGCGCTTTTATAATAACTCAAAACAGTACTAAAACTGTATTTTGGGGGAGTTGTTTAATCAAGCCACATAAATAGGACTAATAAAGAAGATGAAATGTTGAAAAAAAAGGAGTCCTCATCCCCCATCCCTCGGGAATTTGAAAAGATAAGAAGTTAATCCATGGTTTTTAAATTAAAAAAAACGAGTATATCTAATTGATCGATTGTTCATCTGCCTCTTGTATATTTAATCATATACAATATATATATATATAGAATAATTATATATATACACACATACCCGGTCCGGTTCGGTTTAAACGGACGGTTTTGTCCCTAAACCAGAAACCAAACCATATTAACGGTTTATAAAACACGCAAACCACCGGCCTAAATAATGATGGCCAAACCGCCCAAATCGAAAAAATTGGTTTGGTTCGACCGGTTAATCCGGTTTCGGCCAAACCGTGCACACCCCTAATTACTCTTAACACAATCTTTATTAAAAATCTAATTTCTGTCTTATCCACCTATAGATACTTCAATTCTAACTCAACTCTATATTTGTTATCGTTCATTAATGATCCAACTCGACCTACAATACTATTTTATAAAAAATTTATATACGATGTTTGATCATATATAACTATTATTTTATTTAACTTTAAGAATAAAATAGATTAAAAAAATAGAATTTTGTAATTTTCAATATAACGAGAGTATTGAAATATAAAGAAAGATTGATGTGATGAAAATATGCGAATATTGATCTTTATTCGTAAGAAATTGAATTTTGGTTTATTTCTTAAAATTTTAATCTTTTTTTTGTTAAAATCACTTAGAGCATCCACGACCACAAAGTCTTTCAAAGAATTTTTAGATTTAATACCTATTTTTCTTTTATCGTTTATTAACAAAAAGTTATCTCTTTATAACTTCTTCAATGCATAAAGCTTTTTCATCAATATCAATGTTGAATATGAAAAATAAAGTATAAGAAAAAGGGTTAATATATTATTTTAATACAAAAGGTTTTTATAACAAGTTAACAACCACTTATCCTACAATAACCTTTTCTTAAAGAGCTTTTTCATTTCAACGCTAATAAGCTATTGAAAAAGCTTTTTCAAATGGTAAAAACCTATTAAAAGGTTTACCATTGGAGATGCTCTGAGATAATTTTTATTATAACAAAATCTAAAACTCACCCATTAGATGGTGACACATGGCACTAAAGGTAAAAGTTGAAAATTGACCCTCTCCTTCACGCATTGATTGGATCGGTCAAGATTGAAATAATTTTTTCTAGTGTACTTATTTTGTCTTATCCACAATTTAGTCTAATGAGATCACATATGGAGAGAGTCTAAAACAATGGTTTAGCAAAATAGTCATACCTTCCAATTGTTGTTAACCTCTTTGAACTTGCTATTTCTCGTTTCTTCTTCTTTAAAAATTCATTGAATTTGATATTTTGTGTAACGTCTGGATTTTTGGATAAGTATAATTTAAAGTTTGAACGAAATCGGTGTTTTGAGAGAAATAGGAGAATTTGGATTTTGGGCTCAAATCTGATTTTATATTATGTTTGAATTCAACAAGAAGTTCAATGTTTTTTTCCGGAGCAAAATCGAAGCTAAAACGAATAAGTTATGGACTTATGACCAAAACAGTAACCATTGAGAGTTACCAAGTTAGTTGGGAAATCAAGTAAGTTTCAGTGTTCACGAGAGTTATGGCGCTAGTTAACTATGGGGAAAACTACTGGTGGTGGCTGAGTTTAAAGAAACAAACTCGTAAGACTTACGGCAAGACTTAAGTCTCGGCAACGGTTGGTTCTACACAAATACAAGATTTTTAGGGATTTTCTTATCTCTCTCATTTATACTCCAATGGAAACGATTCATTTTGCTACATTCTCGATTTTTAAAGCTCTATAAGAGTAGATCAAGGGATTTGAAGTCTATTGGAGGATTCAAGAGTATTCCGTAATGGTAAGTTTCTCATCTTTCTCTCAATCCTAAAGCTAGGATTTGATGTGTTCTTCATCCCTTCATCTCCTTTTCATTTTGCCTGGGGTATGGATCTTTGGAAATGTTGGATCAAAGAGTTAGGAGGTTTTTCTTGTAGATTTAGACTTTCACCTAGGAAGCTCAAGTTTTGGGACAAAACCTAGATTTAGCCTAAATCTAGCAAGGTGGGTTCAGGTTGTTTTTGAAAACATTATACATGCCAAAATGAGTATTTTGAAGTATTAATATGTTTTGTTTGATATTAATCAAATGTATTAAGCATTTGACAAAAATGAATATTCAGTAAATTTGGGTTAATAAATCTTATAAAATGACTTTATTTGGGTTTGTTGATATTTTGGTGAATAAACCTAAAAAATGTGTTCCTTTGGTGATCTAATGTACAAATGGAGTTTATTTGAGGGTTAATGCATTTTTTATTCATTTGGAAAAAACGTGGTATTGTGTCATGAGGCATTTTGTGAATATAAGTGTATAATTTTATTTGGAAAATGGTTTGCCTCAACCAATGATGAGTTTTTGAGTTTATCATATCTTTGAGATATGTACTTTTATACACTCGTTAAATGTGTTTTGTTGTTTTGATGGCCTAATTTAATGGTCAATAAGTTGTCAAACTTTTGACTCTATTTTTGACTTAAATAATTATTGCGGACATTTGTCCGATCGATTATTAGCTCAGTGTGGAGTTTTGCAATGTATGGTGCATTTAATTGCTCATTTGTTAGATATTACATATTCCGAGTGTGTTAGTCATTCAATTTGAGTCATGTAATATTTTGGACTATAATGCATTAGATCCATACGCATGTGAGTCGGTATTATTTTGTATGGTTGATCACTTGATTGAGTATTATGGGGTTAAGCTCCGAAAGACCGGGACTCATGTTCCATGACCTTAAATTTTTCAAGTATACACTAGGAGGGTTGAGTATGAAAGTGTTACCATGATTGTAGGCACTAGGACCTTCGCCGCTTGAATGGGGTAATCTCCATGGACCATGGTTAGTAGTCGTTAAGCGAGTCGGATCTTTTAGTAAAATTCATGAAAATAAACTCTAAGGTCAACTGACTCTTAGGTGGAATTGTTAAGAAGTCGTAGGGACACTTGGGCTTTAAGTCGTGAAATGTCTTGCGATTAACGTTGTATGAATGATATACTTATATGTTCTCTTTCTCTCTCAACGGATACAGGTTTGCCCCGTTGGCCCGTTGTTAAAAGTTATTTTGATTATAGCAATATCTATGTCCTATTATTGATTGGATGTTGGCAAGTAACCATATCGTATGACTTTGACTTACTGGATCCCTTCCATATATCGGGGTTTTAGATTATTTCCATGCTTTTGGTATTTGGATTTTGTCCTTATGGTATTTTGTGTGAGTTTTGAGTTTAGTTTCACGATTTTATGGGGAGTTTCTATTCAAGTCTTTTGTCACAAAAATGAGGTTTTGGGAAAGATATTACTTTCTATTTTAATCACTTTGCATACTGAGAAATATTTATGCATGTAATGTTTTTTTTTCCGCTTTTCTATCTTAACACGACTGATAAAAACTTTTGAACTCAATAGCCGTCAAGGGCGGCCTTAGCCCATGGCCATGATGGCGGTGGCCATGGGCATCATGGGCTATAAGGGCATAAAAATATGAATAGAAAAAAACCAAGAATTTAAAGAAGGCACGAGAAAATAAATAGATTTAATTTACTAATGGTCACAAATCTATGTTAATATTCTTCAATATCTTCTAATATTTCTCAATAATCTTAAGTACCTTTTTTACACAACCGAAATGACTTAATTCATAATTCTTAATAAAAATAACCAGTTTTGCTAGGTAAAATGTTTATTCTCATTTTCCATATTTTATTTCAAATGAGATATATGAGGTTTATTTGATTTGGTTTGACATCATCAAAATTAGGAGGTGAGCATCGAAAGCGGGTACCCGCCTTTGGAACCGGAACCGAAACCGATGTAATAAGTTCCGGTTCCTAAAACACGGAACCGATCGAGACCGGTTTTGGTTCCGGTTCTCACTTTCTTGGAACCGTTAACCGCCGAGTACCCGCCGAAACTGATTACGGGACATAGATTAAGTAGATTTTATTTTATATATATATACATACACACACACACATATATTTAATACAACTATCTTGTGGTCTACATTTTATTTAGTTTATGTTGCACAAAACTTAATTGAAGTTGCTCATCATATTATGTAAATGGAAATGATTTTATTACATTATATGTTCGAATGAATATTTTTTTCTTTGATTTTAACTTCATATTATCTTATGTTCTTATGATTATTTTTTCTTTGATTAGCTTAGATTAGCGGATGAAATGATCATTTTCACTAGTTTTGGTGTATAAAATGTTTTTAAAAAATTAAGAAAGTTGAAACCGGGTACCCGGTACCGGAACCGGAACCGGTTCNAAAATATGAAGAACCGATGTAAGCGGTTCCGGTTCCGGTTCCTCCATTCTAGGAACCGCCGGTTCCGGTTCTAGTTCCGGTTCCGGTTTCATGAGAAAAAGACGGGTACCCGGTTATACTCACCCCTAATCAGAATATACGTGTCATTTTGAATCTCGATTGTAGATTAAAAGTGATACCTAAGTTCCTTTAACAATGCCATTGTGTTAGACCATTATAAATTCCAATTTTCCTTCTGTTTTAAGGTTCAAAATATTACATGAATAAATCCAAACAAGAATGACTAATTAATACGTATTTTTTGTGAATTTAAATTACAAATGTTAACTATGGTAAGTGATTAATATTTTTTGCTTCAAAAAAACGCACAAAGATGTCGTTTTAGGTTATACACATTATGTTTTCTTATTTGCTTTGATCCCCTTTTCGATTGTGCCATCTTGTTATATTTAATTAGAATCCTCGTGGGGAACAATTGCATAGGTTCTCAATCCCTTCAAATAGTTTATTGCGTTACATATCAAGGGCATCTTTATGTCTTTTGGCCATGGGCATCCAACATTTCAAGACCGGCCCTGCTAGCCGTTAAATCTAACTCTTTTTATTTGTCGGCATGTGCATCAGGTCCTTGTTGGGGGTATGGTAAGGTAAGTGTTACTTAGACACACGTGAATGAGCTAGCTATTCGTTGATGTTTTCTGCGCCTTGGAGATAACGACATTTCTTAGGTATTAGTAACACCCAACCTAGAACTAGTCTGGATATAAGACTTGGTTTATATATTATTGATGTTAAATCTAGATTTTAATCTAAGATAATTTAAGTGTTGATGTATAGAAAATGATTTATCCTTTACTCGTTGTATTTTAAGGAAATTTTAAATTAGTCGGTTTTTTTTTCCAAATTTGAGGGTGTTAGATTTTGTACTTACGAGTTTAAAATCATTTAACTAGTTATTTATGTGTTCCTAAATGAGAATGAAGGCATGTTTGGTCACTTATACATGATTATTTGGTAGATACTTAATGATAGCTTAAAGCAGAAATCCAAGTTTTCTTTCTTTCTAAATGTTCCTCTCAATCAAAAAACAAGCTCCTGCCTTATATAAAAAAACTCCCAAAAATTTCCAATCTATTAAGACAGTTCAATTCAGAAGATCATACTTTTTTATGTTTAACAAATGACAACATGTTTGTTTTATCAAAGAAGACATTTTTAATTTAGATCAAAAATCCAGAGTAAGAAAAGATGAAACTTTTTCCTAGAATAACATTCATAATCACATGAAATAATGTTACATAATTGGTGCAACATTCACTCAATATAAGTACATATATATTAACTCGTTTTTATGTTTTCATAAAAAAAAGACTCTTCTCATTAAAACCCAACCACAAATACAAATATTAACCATCAAAACATTCACCATACCCTCGGAAAAGCAAATAGAAAAGGCTTTCAATGTACGTTCCAAAACTTGTGAAGAGAAAAAAGGAACAAAACTTATCGATGTTCTTGAGAAACGAAAGAAAAAGAAAAAGAGTCGATTAAAAATTCTTAATTCTTTAGTCTCTATGGTTTGATAAAAATAACGAAAAGTTATAAAAATGCAAGATAAGACTTTATGGTTTGATAAAATACAACATTTTTCATTGATGCAAGTTTCAAAATCGCAAGATAGAAGTAATCATGTGCATAAAATCCATTTGATTACAGACCAAAATATGTTTCATTTAAAAGAATCCTTTTGACAACCATTAAATGAAACAACAAAATCCAAACATGTTTACAAAAATATCCTTCACTTAAAAACATCTTTTTAACAACCATCAAAAGGAACCAAATTCAAACACTTTCACAAATCACAATAGCCATCTTGTAATTGTAAAACCATACAAAGAAAGAGTTATTTTTGACAAACCACACAGCCAAAACTGTAGCTAGGCAAAAAAAAATAGTTATTACTCCCTTTGTTTCCTTCCACATTCTGAATGATAATAAGAGCATTATTTTCCTTTCCTTTCCGTCTTTAAAAATCAAAAATCTCAAGACAATATACTTTTCTTTCCACCAAACTTGGCTTCGTAAAAAAGGACTCCAGAACACGACATTTAGAGTAGAGCAGAGATCGAACATTTCAACACCAAAAAGAGAATAAAATTCATTGCACCAAAACAATATTCAAAATAAACTTAACTAGTCAAGTCTACCAAAATTCTCCAACCTAACAAAAACACCGTCCTTGATTGTAAACTAGACAATAGCATTGGCAGCACTTGCAATCCTAGGCCATAAATCAGCACATTCCTTCCCAATGGGTCCAGTTATTGCAGATCCTACAATCACATACATATTCATTATAAATTTAAACTTCAATGCCAAAAATAAGCACCAAGTTGCTAAAAGATAAAACCACAACAAAATCTTGAAATTAGATCACATTTCACACAAGTCTGGTTCAAAATCAAGTATCTAGATGAATGATCATGCGAGAAAAAAAAAGTTAAAAGTGAGAAACGTAAGAATGGATCTGGACCCTTGATGACTTATAATCTCACCCCCACCCCATGAATCGCGCTACTCAGGGGATTTATCTGGTGCATCTCGATCCATTATTTGATCTGCAATCAGCAAGGGGTAGAGATCCCTTCTAACCCTTATCCACATTACTTGCCCTCTTAGCAGACTCGACACAAATATTTATGGGATCATGCATAATTCTTTTGGATAGCACTATATGCAAAATACTAATGCAGAGATAACAGTTAATTGGAATTACCTTTCATTTCTCCTTTGGGATTGACAATAACTCCAGCATTGTCTGCACAACAAAAGATATAAGAATTTAAAATATGGTTATTAATCTTGTATATTGAAATGAAATACAACATAAATAATGCACTTATCTTCAACAAACAACAAGCCTTTATTATGACAAACATCATGGAAGGTTTTAGGATTCTAATCATATATGGGTAGTTTTATAATTTACCAGTCTTGTTTCATTTCCCAGATTCTTGTTCCACATGTCTTGTCCATGCCAAAATGTTGCATAAAATGTGGAACAAGTTTTTGTTGTCATGTGCAAGCAAGACCCACATACCAGATGCACCCAAATAATGTATAACCCCATAGGAACTATAGAGCACCAAAAGGCCTTTCATGACAAACAAGATTTATTTTGCTAAAAATGAAACATAATATGTATAAAGCAGACACTTTCACTTAAAAACTGACACCTATCTTGTCTACCAGAGACAAAATTGCTATGAGTGTCATAGGCATGTTACTCAGTTAGGTTACAAACATGGAATGCATATAGCAGAAGTGCAAATAAAGTCATAAACTTTTTGGTATATTCCAAGGTCATAAGAACAAGATGAACAATTTTGCTAGAGTGATTTTGATTAAGCCAACTAAAGGATTGTTTGGTTGGTCTTCCATTAAGTCATGTATGAATAAACTAACCTATTTGTATGGATTTTGGTGTGAAAGAATTTTTCCACAGATGGAAATAGCACCTTTTAATTAGAAGGAGCAGTTTTTTTTTGCTTTTTACATATAGCTTCACCTTAGAAACTTACTGAATAAGCAACCTTCCAAATCATTAAGCCACTAGCAAACATCCATTTATAGCTGTCCTAATAAGCTGTAAGCCAAATTAAGCTTAATGAAGCTGCTTACAAACATGCGCTACCACATTGGAAAATTAGAAGAATGGTGGAATATTTGTCCTTTAGATCATCCAAAACATAGAATCTCTAAAAACATTAACATCAATGCTTTAGATTCAACCCAAACTACTTCCTATGTTGCTTATTCAAAATTGATTCTTTATTCAATCATACCACCAAGGGGTCTCTATATTCAAAACTGAACTATGCTGTCAGAACTGAATAATATTTCCAATCTAAACTTCTGAATTAAAAACACCAAAACCTTTCAAAATGGGAGTTTAATGATTTTCACCACTAAAGAAGACTTAAAACTACTTAGATCCACCATCACCTAAACATAAAGTAAATTTCATGGTTGTCTACTCAGCATCAATTTTTATTTGTCAAATTCAGCACTTCAACTAAATTGTACACAATTGAATATCAAATTAAATCAGACGATTGACATACATATATATAGATCAATCTTCTACAGCAATTCAGAAATGTACTCAATGATGAAACATCATAATTTTTACCTTCAAAGTACATAAACACACCGTCCTTTCGGCGCCATGGCTTGCGCTGACGAACAATAACAGCAGGCATGACCTTCTTCCTAAGATCGGGCTTCCCCTTCTTCACCGTCGCCATAACCATATCTCCGACACAAGCCGAAGGAAGACGGTTAAGCCTTCCCTTGATCCCCTTCACCGAAATGATGTAAAGGTTCTTGGCACCAGTGTTATCGGCACAGTTCACCGTCGCAGCCACCGGAAGACCCAGCGACATCCGAAACTTGTTCCCGGCGGAACCTCCGCGACCTGAACAAAAAACAAACAATCAATCAATTATCGCCATCACTGTGCAAAATCAAATGGAGAAAAAGCATCAAAAGAAGAAGAAGATGCAATTTGACAGCAGTACCTCGCTTCGACATTGTTGATCTTCTTCAACAAAGGATCTGAATGGAGGCGGGGTGGAGAGAATTAGGGTTTTATATGAATGAATGTAAGGGAATCTATGTTAGGGTTTGGATGGTTTGGGCCTTCTGATAGTTGGGCCCAATTGAGGATCCATTTCAAATTATTTTGGATTGATTTAAAAATGTTCTTTTTGTTTTTTCTTTTATTCTTAAAATTTTTAATTTCGAATTTACGTATTTATTAACTGGCGAAAGATGGTGTGAGAAGAAGAGGTAAGGTGAGAAAGCTAAGAAGAGATCTGGAATATTTATTACTTTTAATCTCAAACTCATCGGAGGAGGTCCTTGCTTGTGCTTCTTACGATAACTCTATATCTCATCGGAACGAACCCTCGTTAACAACGTGTATGTAGTGTTATTTCCGGTTCGTTGAGAGTTCTCCGTTTTATTTTATAAAAAGACGTTTTAGATGTCTATTTGTTTTCTTTTGAATGTAGACGATATATGGGTGTTGGTAAGATGTGTGTTTGGACAAGATTTCGCAAAACAATCATCATGTAATAATACGTTTCAAATGATGAGGTGGTGATAAGAAAGCATATGTGTTGGACTATACGATGATTCATTGGTGAGGTTTCATGTGGCAAGGTTTGTTAGTTTTGTAGACTTAGTCGGGGATATATCAAGGACATATAAGTTATACATGACAAAAAGTTAGAATGAACAATTATGTGCTTTAACTTGCCGTTTAAAAAAAAGTTACATGCATTGTCATAAGTTTATCAATGCCAACTCCACCAATGTGTGCAACAAAGAGTATTGAAATGGAATATCTAAAAGATCCAGAGGGACAACAGATTCAACATGCATGACACGAGGCCATTGTCGGCAAGGTCAAGATGGATAGGGAAAATATAAAACTCGTTATCAAGATCAATTGATAAAGAAATCATAATAATACTATAATTGCATAATACAATATTTATGGAAAGTGTCATATTGGGAATACTTATTACATGGTCACACGAGCACATGTTAGGTGTGATCAAGTTAGGCATTTGGCTAAGGATTGCAACGACGTTCGTAGCACAAACACGCAAAACAAGACGCAACCGATTGGGAGCATGGTATTTTATTCAATAGCTAATTGAAGAAGTGAATTTTCCTACACCTTGAGACATGATAAATAGAACCAAAAAGCAATTATACAAGATGAATGTATATCACCTTTTTAAATAATAAAATAGTAAGAACCAAGTATTGTGTTCCACAAGGATGGGGGTATCTTTAGTTGCAACATCTCGAGATGAAAAACTAACTTCAGATGGAGAATTTGAAGAATATCTTTGAGTTAGTTGTTTGATTGTCTAAACTTAACAATATGTAAATGAAGCAAGGGTGTAAGATTTATGGTGGGATCTTATCATAACTTCTAGTAGTTTCATGCTGCAGGGATGTTGCAACATGTTTTGGCAACAATTAGTTCTGACATCTGTTTTGAAGTGATTCCTTTCGGGGTTTGACCATTTTATTATAGTCTAGCTTTAAAGTAACACATTTATGTGAAGTATTAGGGCCAATAATAATGCAATGGAGTCCCCAGAACATATGGACTAACAAATTTTTTGTTAAAATTTAATTTTTCGGATCGAATCTCATATCAGTCAAGTTGGAGTGTGATTAATGCCTTATTTCTAAATGCACATCACTTTAACACTTGACTAGTAACCACATTGTCAAGACTAATCAATTTATAGAACATTAACAACAAATTTCTTTTTCAAAAAGCAATTCCCTCAAATCAATTCTCATGTCATCTAAATTGATGTGCATTTCAATGGCTTGTCTCCAACTCCATGGCACTAAAATACCTCTAAGGTGGTCAATTCGTCAAGAAGTATTAAAAGATTAAAAAAAAATTGAGATGAAATAATAGAACGTCATTGTTACCAAAAAGACTCTTACTTTCTTTTAGTTAAAAACCCCACCATGTATCTTACAGCTAAGCTAATGAAATTAGCTACTAATGGTGCAAATTAAATGCAAATCAATGTAACTTACAATAACGAAGTACCTGAACTTAAAGATGTAAGTTAAAGAGACAAGAGATGTAAATCTAATGCAAGGAAAGCTTTATAATTGCAAGTAAATGTAAAAGATGACAATTAACGATAGAATGTAAAGATCGTTTGAACACTAAAATACAATGTAGCAGTAGTAAGAAAGTGCAAAAAATTAAAGATGTAAAAGAGAAAATGCAATGTAGCAGTAGTAAGGAGGTGCATAAAATTAAAGACGTAAAGTAGAATATGGAATTTAAAGATGAAAAGTAAAGAAAACTTTATAATTATAAAATCTAGAAGAATGTTACAGAGATGTTGCAGACATTCAAGCTCTAAGAATAAGAATAGTACAAAAGATGCTTAATATTATTAAAGGAGAGGAGAGGAGAAGAGAAAAACCGAGAGCTCATCCCTTGGGGTATGTCTAAATGCTTTTCCCAAGCTCCCTTTTTTTAGTCATGAGAAGGGACCAAAAGTGTAAAATTCAACCACTAATTAAAGTTTTGGTTATAAAACACACTTAAACTAACTAGCAATTACTAACTACACTACTACATAGTTAGACATAATATCTAAAATATCTTGTTCAAGGGTTACAAGCAAATATCTAATGGATAAAGAAAACACTTAATCCAAGTTAGATATTCATGTTTCCAATTCTACTAGGCCTCAAGTTTTTTCATTAGGTTCTCACATAATGCTTCATTGGTGCTGCAATATGATATGTTTATCAAAAATCTGCCTAAAAAGATATCACATAAGCCATTCCTACAAGTATAACACGTAAATCATAGTTCCTAGCTCCTAGCTCCATAAACAAAAAGTGAGAAAATAACATAACAAAATGAAGTCAAATTGAGATATAAATAATAAAAATCGTATCTATGCTACACAAAAGATGTGTCAAAGCACTAAATATATAGTGCTTATCACTAATAATATAAAAACTTTATGTATGGTTTTAGGATCCCTCTCTTATGGTACTCAGTGATGTGTATGTCCCGTTTGATACCGTGGAAATACATTCCATGGTCTCACTATTTATGCTTGTAACCATAAAGTGTGTTGTTCATATAGGCATATTTAGTTATTTGGGCAGAAGGTTAATTACCGTCTCCAAAGGCATTAATGTATGAGGGCATTTTTTGCCTCATTCAGTGGCTAAGGCTAGTTGGGGGCTTGAGATTGAAAACAAAACCTTTTATGTATTTGGATAAAGTCTCCCCCCCCCTCTTGTTTTGCCAACTGAGCTACACGGTAGAGGCGTTTAGTTATTGCTATTCCTTTCAATAATTAGGTGATTATTTCTCGAGAATATAAGAAGTCCTTTAAAGATGGAGACAAAATTTGTTAGAAGAGTTTGATTTTACCCATGTCCCTGTTGACCTTGCCTTCATGTATTCTTGTTGAATTTGCCAACAGTCTGATTCTTTTCTTAGTACCTGTTAACTTTAAAGCTAAATAATTTGGTCGTTCTATTTCAATATTCTTTTCAACATTCTTTACCTATCATAAACCACTTGATTCGTTGTTGCCAATAGGTTTAAGATCACTTATCCTCATTTGTTCTAGAATTTGAAGATCCAATGCCTCCCTCTCAATTGCAATACACCTACGAACCACACATTTTGATCGATGACATATCTAAAAAACCAGCACTGTCATATATAATAAACTATACAACTAACACTTATTTAAATATCTCTTTTATGAATTATTTTTGGTAGAACTTAATTCACTATGAAAGTTAACCCACTAACATTTATACATGTAAGTGTTGTTAATTAATGATTACTGTCATTTTTTTATTTCAAATGTTAATAGTGTTAACTGATCATATCAATGAATTTACATCATTTTGTTAGATTAAGTAATTTAAGTTGTCTTTTGTGTTATTCATACAAAACATTTATCAAATAATTATGTTTTATACTAAATTTAGACTATGAGTAAATAGAAATTTAAATTAAACAACTATTTATCCTAATACACATAGCTAATTTAATCCACATAGTTATATGTGAAAAAACACTAGAAGGTTATTATTACTAATGCATTGAGAATTATTTGCAATTACTAATACATATTAATGATCTTGAGACTGGGGGATTAAACTGAGCCGGATGTCGGACACTATAAACCCATTTGCTCAAAACAGATATTAATTAGTACACTTTTTTAGAAGCGGAAAATCTAATAAGAGAGTACGGGCTATTTGGCAGTTGCCGAATGGTTTAGTACCGGATGATTAAGTGGTCAGGATGATTAATAGATACTTATGATATAATACAAAATGAAATATGGATGTTTGGTAATTGTTGAGAATGAAATCAGGGCGCTTAATAGTTAAGGGAGGCCCAAGATACAAAACCATTTAAAGGGTTTTAGAACCATTAAGAGACGGTTTATTTTTTTGCCAAACAAGATTTATCTTTTAACCATTTAGAGATAAACAAACAACCCCTACATGTAGAAGGCTACAATTCATATTATTTGTCATAATGGAGAAATGTTGGGGCTTTAAAGTGAAATGAGACTTCTTTTTGTTAGAACTTAGAACATTCACAGGAATAGTCGTCTTTGCACTTGATTCGTAGGTGTTTGTAATCGCAAACTGAGTCAAGTCGTTTGCCAGTTCTTTCAAATTCCGTAAGGAATTTCTTTTGATGCATAGTTTTTGGAGCGAACTGATCATCATCTGATAAAGTTCCCCAAGAGTGGTTTGGGTGACCGTAATGTTCTTTGTTTCCAGCGTTCAATACACCTCATTTGCAAGAGACGGTGGAAAAGAGTTTAAGAACACTTGCTTGAGGTTTGTATCATCAATGCCATTGAGACAATAGAACCTTTTTGACATGTTATAATGTGTCTCAAGGTCCTTCATGCGAATGAACATCACTTCATCTTTAGAAACTCTTCTCTTGCTCGAACTGTGTAATAAACTCAACGTAGATTGTAGGCAAGAGCGCTTCAGGAGATGGGAACTGCAACAATTGCATTTGTCGGTATTCTCCAAGGCTTATGTATCAATCCCTAAGACGGCCTTAAATCCTGGTTAGGAATCTTTCAATGACCATTTCAATGTCATAGTGTTGGAGTTCCGCATTGCACCATTTGGTTGTTTGCATTGCTTTTACTTTGAGTGCGACCCAAAAACCAAACTTACAATAGAAATCAGAAACAGACGAGACAATCTAGACTTGGGTCCCATATTACTCTTCCCCTCCAAGAGTTTGTAGGTTTGGGTCCTATTTTTAGCAAATGTCTGGTTTTTCACGTATTTTAAGTCTCAGTTTCTAATGCTTTTGTTAGAGAAATGGAGAGCAACAGGGAAACAGGTCAAACCCACAATTTAACAAGAAGCCAGCTAATCTACAATCGACATTATTAAAACGATTAATAGCTTTCGTTCTTATGGTCTAACGATGTTGCGACTTGAGTATTCACCAATTGCATTCACCAATCCACTGGCCAACTTGACAATAGACTGCTAATGCATTCCTCTTATTGAACAAGGTTCTATGATCAGTCGATAACCCCTAGATACCAATTGCAAGGGTGAATATACACATGAATAAAAGTTAAAAAGTAGGTTCTACTAAAGCTAAACTACAAAGGGTTTACATATCTTGTCAATACAAAAACATGAGAAATGGAAACAACCCAACTTTTGTTTTAACACTACATACATCATACAACTTATCACATAACATAGATAGATAGATTGATTGATAGATAGATAGATAGACACCAACATAGGTTTCAACACTCCAATACACATCTTCATGTCAATTATATCTTCTTTTTCTGGATCCTGAACACACAAACGTACGGTTACCACCTGAATGAATCGTCATTGGCTAGCTGATAGTGATAGACTAGTCATATTTGTCAAAACTTAGCAGATTAGTTAAATGACATGTTAAAAAATTAATTAGAAAAATTAACCCCTCATTATTGGCATAAAACATGTTGTGAAAGACTACTTTATACGTTTCATTCCTGGGGCTAATTAGGCAAAGTAGTAGTTGGTGGCTTCAAAAACTAGTAATGTTTGTTAAAACTTGGCTGATAAGCTAGATTAATATAAAATGACCTAAAATGACATGTTGAGAAATAATTGGATGAACATAAGGGCATAATCAGAAGAAGAAAAAAACTTTGAAGCTTATTGAAAAACGCTGCTTAGAGTAACTTTTCAAAAAGATAGCTTTTTGTATAACCAATGGGACTTTTTCCTCGAGCTCAAAACATAAGGTGGCCAACTAATGGTTGTCAAACATAGCGTAAAATTATTTATTCGGCCGTTCTAATCATCTTTGGTGCACTTGCCATACTTGCAAAAGCACAGAAGTCGCTGACAGATTCACCAGTAATTGGCCCGAAAGAAAAAAATGGTTGGGAAATAGGTATTATTGTCAAATAAGTGATTTTAATGATATAATGGATGAAACTTTTTGGTATGATGTCCAAATAAAGTGTTGAAATCTTCATGAATGAAAGAAAAGAACATACTTTGTTTCATGCTTTGATGCAACAAAAAATTGAGATCGGGATACCGAGAATACTTACTATTTGGGCGTTTGATGTTTCGGCAGAACCTGCTACCACAACGGCACCGGAATGCCTTCACGGGATGTTCTTCGTCATCAAAATCAATACCGTAATCCTGTATGGATGTCAGATATGCTAATTCATATGCGTATATGACATTATAGCAATACAACAAATAAACAGTGCTCATAGATGCAGAGTCAAAAACATAAACCATAGAGAAAAGTATCAAGAAATATAATAACACTCCTAAACAAGCACATCTTTTTTAGTTTAACCAAGTTCAGAAAACGGTAAAATCAACCAAACCAAACAAACCCAAGCGAAGGTCGGGTCTATGGGTAGTCGGGTAGAATGTGGGCTGACCTTTCATCTGCCCTAAGGGCCCGCCTTGTTTGCGGGATTGGAATTAGATTCCATTCCAATCCCTGGTTTGGTTTGAAGGAAAGGTCAGAATTGAAATCCCACAAAGATGGGATTTCTAAATCCCATGGAGGTAGTTGGTATTGCTTGAGTTTTCATAGGATTTGTATCTAATAATGTTTTAAGACATGTTATAAACACTTGTTTTGTAATACTCTATTAATAAAAAAAAGCAATTTAATTATTTTCCTAATTTGTTTATATAGAGAATGGAATCCAATTCCATTCCAAATCCCTCAAAAAACATTCCATCAAACCAAATGGGCCCTAAAGGATATTTAGCTAAATGACCTTTGATAGTTTTTTTTTCTTCAAATTCATGACCTTTTGATAGGTTCCTAAGCATTCTTGTATTAGACAGAGGCATCCTCAAATTTTGTCAGAAAGTAGTAGATTAAAAAAAAAATCTATCAAAAAGTCATTTAGCTAAATAACCCATGCAAAGCAGGGAAAAATGTGCGGAACCTAGGTTAAAACAAAGACGGAAACACAAAGTACATACTGACAACTACTTATGAAACAACGTTAGAATCTAAATATCAAATCTTATCGAACTCACCCATGTTAACTCTTCTAGTGCCTTCACCTTTCTTGTTGTGAAGAACGCAAGCTGCACATAACAAACAGATTCAAGATTCACTTGCAAGTTGCTATGGCGATGCTTCAACTTCTAAATATATATGTACAACTAATAAGCAGCGATAAGCATATCAAGTTACATGATAATAGTGATGATCAGGATTCTCCACTTCTACAGGAATCTCCACCAAATTCGAGTCGAAACACCTATAAACAAAAGATGGATTTCAGGTCATTTTATTGTCATAAATTCACCATTTTTAAAGTGAAGAAACCCAACATAGAACGATATAGGGTGCATTTGTTTGGCATATGTACATGACTAGATAGGACTCGACAGGGTTTTAATTTGACAAGGGTAGTTTAGTAATTTACCTAGACTATCCCACCTCCCTGATTTTTGTTCCACCTATTTGAAATATAAAGTCTATTGTACCAACTCACCTATGATTGATGAACCTAGCCACATTTCCGTAATAAGTCGCATCCAAACAAAGAGCTTCTTCATCTTTCAATTCACTCTCGGCACCCCAATCAGCATCAAGCAGTACTGGATAAGCATGTTCGTCTTTGTTTGAACTTCGTGAAACTCGATCATAGAGTTCTGCATTCGTTAGTACTTCTCCAACATATTCACAAATGAATGCACCTTTAGGCAGGTCCTCAAGGGTGCGGAGACCCCAGCCTTTTCCTCCAGGTGTCATGAAAACCTATGAAGAAAAAAAAGACAGACTTTATATGCATAGTATGCTAAAAAGCATAAAGGGAAGCATTTTATCATAGACGGGCCTTTTGCCACCTCAACCCACCCTCAAAACAAGAATGGATGGTATGCACTTGTGCATACAAGTAATTTGTAACATGCACATGTGCATAAAAACCAAAAAAACAACTTAATATACTTGTATGCACAAGTGCATACCATCCAGATGAAGGGTTACCAGGGTGTTCCTCGGTTTTCCATTTTCTTTGAGGTTTTCCCTTGAACCTCCCTCTATATTTATATACGACAAAAATTTGAACCCTTGACCTCCTAGGAGGCTAAGTAACGCGTAACAACATTCGGTACAATTTTAATTTTGGAGAATATATCTATACCTGCAAATTACGTTTAATACCACGCTGTACGACTCGATTTCCACACTGTTTATTGCAGCCACACTTCAACCAGCATTCCTTAATGAAACTCCTCACAGAATGACCTTTGCATGGCTCAATAATCTCCTCGTTTTTCGACCTCTCTAGGGGACATTCCTTGCAGTAAAACAGACAGTGCTTTTGGGGATCGCGATTCATTTTTATACACTCATCCAAAAGCTCCTCCTTGACAAGGCCCTCTACTGTATACGCAAATTCACCCCCGGATTGCAGCGCACAAGCACAAACTGTTGACGATTTCAGACAATCGCCAAAACAAGTAGAACAGCAGTTGTCGTCCCCGATACGGGCAAGTGAGAAGTTAACATAAGCATTCTGGAAAACTGCGTTTTGGGGAATGTAATGGAACGACGGAGGACACTCGCTGTTGACTTCGTTGACCAACGAAATTATCACCGCTTCTTGTCCTTTCGCTATGTCGTTGGCATCATGGAGAGACCTTACGTCATCAGCAATCAACTGATTGTTTGACACCGTCACCAAATTTTGTGATTCTGTATCTTGAATGCCGTTCTGCTCTGCATGCGTGCCGTTTTCACAGTTGTCTACAGCATTATCTAGTGCAGGTGGAAGAGCATCGTCAACAACTTTGCAAGGTGGAGGAGACCCTCCCTCCTCCTTTTCATTGCCGACTGAGTTGTCGGCATTGGGAGGCATGCCGTTACTTCCAGCATCAGCTGCACATGGTGTTTCCAATGATTCGTTAGGTGGGGTAGAGCCAGTTCCGTTATCCAAAAGGCATTCGCACATGTCTTTCATCAGTTTCTTCATGGAGAAGTTTGGGTCGATGACTTTGTACGATTTAAGACATTTTTCTTCCATTGTTTTTAGTACAGAATCAACATCTGTGATGGATAAATTTGGTTTTCCTAAACTCAAAGAAATCTTGATTTCCCCAGAGGATGAAGAAGCAATATCTAATTTAGTTGTTGATTCAACAGGGATAATTGCATGCTCATGGTCATTTGTATCGTTTGATGAAGGTAGAGCACTGCTGCTTAGATCTTTGTTTGCTTCAGATTGAGGTGTTAAGAGCTGAGGTCGATCAGCATCTCTGACCAGACCGTTTTCGGTTGAGTCTCCATTGGTCAATGATTCTGTAAGTTTCAAGAAAACAAATACCTATATTAGTACTAAAAACTTCACATTATCTATGAAGATGCTAAACAACAAGTATTTCAGAATTCACAATCACTTCAGGCAAATGGTAATCTCAGCTACTTGAAATTAAGAGATCGAAAACTAATAACCAATTAGGTTATAACACCTTAAAAGATGTTATCCTCATTCTTGAATAACATTAATAACAGGATATGGGTATAAACCAAACCATTAAACTGCATGGTCAGCAATAAGAAAACAAGTCTATCAGAATACATATGTAAATCACACGTTATGATTACAAAATAATCAACCTCTTGTTTAACTGGCAAAATCATTTAAGGGGAATAAATAATTATATGATTAACAGATCAAATTAACTGGCAATACAGCATGCTTAGGGCATCCAAATGCCAACATTTTGAAAGGTTGAAAAACAAGCAGAGCTGCAACAAACAAAGGCTGAAATTTTCAAAACTATCAACACTCTAACCCCCATGAAGAAAGTTTTCCAGTAGAATAAAGTGGGAAATACAGGCTCATGTTCATACACCGGTTACTGGGGTCAAGGGAATAAAAGATATGATTTATGAGATAATAAAATCTCACATTAACCATATGACTGAGGACATCGCTTTTAACCAAAAATCCTTAGTTGATTGTGGGGATCCTTAATGTGGTGAATATGTAAAATGAAGCAGAAGCATTATAAATGAAGTTAACGTAGACGACTATAAGTAAGCATCTCAAGATCAATTGTCTCCTTGTATGAATCAAACGAAGCTGTACCCTGAGATAATTATCATAGTAGCTTAAGCTCCAGTGAGCATTCATGTAGGAAGGAGGCTTAAAGGGAATATATCGTGCAAGAGAAATAAACAAAAGGCAGTTGATATTGGTACTGCCACTAGTGGTATATCGGAGGTTCCAAATTCAAGTGAATGAATAGATGCGGCATTTAGGTTGCGTTTGGTACGTGGGACAGGACAGGACAGGACGGGACAAAACTTACTGTCCCATG
>LUCG01063824.1:0-10894 GCA_001633085.1 Carthamus tinctorius | reverse complement strand
TAATTTCATTCATGACAGACTCAAATAATTGAGGATATGAGGCCTTACTTGCTCTCCAAAACAGATTTCTAAATTCAATTCCACTGTATGCCTTTTTGAAGTTTTCATATATGTGCCTAGCATATTGTCCATGCTCTGCATTAGGCATTATATCCTTGACAGCTTCAACCAACCCCTACATTTATAAAACATGTAATAAATCAATGTTGTAGTTACTTATGTTTGATAAACAGTCAAGAAAAAAATGAACCAGGTTAAAAAAATTACTTATGTTGATAAACAGTCAAGAAAGTAATACCTTATGTTGATCACTTATAAGTGTCAACCCTTCACCATTTACTATATCTAGATCCTCCCCAACAAGGTTAATGAACCGGGTCCAATTGTCTTTGTTCTCCACATTCACCACAGTCCATGCAACTTGGAAAATATGATTCTTTCCATCTCTTCCAATAGCAGTTAATAATTCACCCCCACATACACATTTCAAGAAGCATCCATCTAATGCAATAACCCTCATGAAACCTATCTTCCAACCTTCCTTTAAACCATACAAATACACATAAACTCTGTCAAAGTATGTCTTCTCATCAGGATTAACTGTCACATCCAACTTCACAGTGGAACCAGAGTTACTTCTAAGAAGTTCATCACCATAAGCTCTTAACAGTCCATAATGTTCTTCCAATGACTTCTCATACTCATTTATTGCCCAACTCCTAGCCCTACTATAGATACTTGGTATAACCTGACATTCGTACTTTTTCAAGACCAACTCTGCAATTTCCACCAATTTGATATCTGGATTACACCTTATTCTATGGCCAAACTTTGAACCAATCCACTTGTAGTTGATTAAACTTCCATACCTAAAATTTCTACTACAATTGTGTTCATTCTTAAGTGTAATAACTTGAAAAGATTGTTCCTTCTTCATCCACCTAGCATAACACCTCCACTGACAATCTTGTTGCCATCACTTTTCCAAAGTTGGGTACCTTTTAGCCTTCCTCTATTTCCCTTAGTTGGATCTAAAATCTTAGGTGGTCTACTACCACACCTTGCAATGATCTTAGTGCTAGAACTCCTCTCATACCAGATTGAGAACCCATTAGCAAGGGCATAACATGTTATACACTCTTTCAATTGTTTGGGACTTTCATATCTTTCACCAACCTACAAAAACATACAATGAAAAACCATTAAGAAACATGTACAAAACATACAAAAATGAAAAACTATTAAGAAACATGTAATTGAAAATTTACCAAAGGCCTCTAATTTCCAGTGTGTTTCAGCATCATGAATTGGAAAATTCTCTTCCTCTTTCTCTTCATCAACCTTGAAAGGGTCCTCAAATTCATTGTCTTCACACTTTAAAGCCTTTAGCAAATCTTCCATAAACTATTCATGTTCTACTTGCAATGTATCATCTATCTCACTTGACTCTATGTTTTTTTTTCACACCCAGTTTTGGTTTTTCCTTTGGCCCTTATTCCTTAGCAATTTGTTTACCCTTCTTTACTTCCTTCGGTTCATCCTCACCTTCAGACACATGATCTATGGAATGCACATCACTCAGATCATCATCCTCAACTTCATACTCAATGTCAACATCATCTAAATCACTCAAATCATCATCCTCGCCCTCCATATCTACATTTTTATCAATTTCTTCTATCAATTTACCCTCACCCTCCACCATTTCTTCATCACCAATGTTACCATTTTCTTCACCATTGTCAGCAAGATATACACTTAAATCATCACCAAAATGATCTACATATATCTCTACAGGTCCATAACTTTGACTAATATCACGTAAGCACTCCACATCATTGTCATTGTCTACTTTCATCAACCCTCTATCTAGTTCATTTCCAGGAATACAGTAGTATAGGGCATAAATTATGGTTTTAGTATCAAACTCAATAAATGAAACCATTTCCTCATAAGTAATCCTTCCAACAGTAACCTCCAAAATCTTACCATTTTCATACCATAAAGGTTGATACATGAAACATCCATCGTAATGTACTGTGAGATTGAATGCAGGTATCATCCTGAAAATCAATCAGATGACCAAAATTTCAAAAATCCTAAAAATATCAATGTAAATCAAAATTCCAGGAGATGGAGATGGGTATGTACCTTTTCACACATAAACGGTCGGTCCCTTATATATCCACATGGCATCCACATAGGAATTTTTTGAATTGGGTAATCGGCTAGGGGTTAGCAGGTAATGGATGACGCAATAAACCAAATTGAAAGTTTAGTACACACAATAAGCCATTTTGAAGTTGGATACACACAATAGGAATACGAGTACAATTGGATACATTTTGGTGAATATAGTTCTTTTTTTAATTTACATAGAAGTTAAAAAACAGAAAATGTTCATTTTCTTGGAAAACTTTTGAAAACTGAATGAACCAAACGTGTTTTTCTAAATTTTCATTTTCCTTGAAAAAATTTCTTGAAAACCTGGAAAATTTCCCATAATCAAACGCACCCATTCATGTTGACGGTGTTTCGTAGTCGTATGTGATTAGAGTGCACAATCACATGTAATTTAACCGTTTTTTTACTTCTTTATTTTAACTTGATTTTCATTTGATCATCCTATATATCTCTCTCTTTCTCACACATACAAACGCAATCCTTTGTCTATATATAATCAAATAGGGTTTTGATCTTATATATTTAAAATCAATTTATTTTCAATAATACATTTTGAAAATATATAGATTGGGGTAAATGGGAAATGTTATTTATAATATAGCATCACATATAATGATGGTTTTATATATACTTGACAACTAGATAAGTCAAATAACAAGTTAAAATTTATTTATGTTAAATTAGACAAATTCATTAATAAGGGTAGGTTTTGAATGATCACATATCATGATGTGAGGGGGTGTTTGGATTGTTTTTCAAAAGTGCTTATTGATTTATTGACAAAATAATGTTTGACAAATATCAAAAACACTTTTAAAAATACTTTTTGATTCCATTGGAAACGCCATTTCTAAGAAGTCACCAAAGTCTGACTTTTTGAAAAGCTTTTGGCTTTTTGAAAAGCTTTTGGCTTTTTGATAGCAAAATGTCATAAATACCCTCATTTAACCTAAACCCTTCACATACACACCATACGTTGCTCTCTGTGTGGGTTCTTCTTCCTTCTCCACACCACCGCCGTCGATCTATTCCGGCGAGTGCTCCGGTGCCATGGACCGGCTACCCCCGTCCACCTTCTTCAGCGACGTGCTACCGGCCATCTTTCTCCACCTTCTCCGGCGACCTACTCTAGTGGCCATTTTCCGGTCTTCTTTCTCCACCTCCAGTGGAAACAAAAACCATGAAAATCGCAGGGGGGGCTGCAGATCCAGTGGCTATGGGATCCAGCTGCCATAGAGAACTCATATTCTCGAGCAATGACAGTAGTTAAGGAGATGAGTAAAACAAGGAGAGCGATGAATACACATTGGAGGCCATTTCAGAGCTTGTTAATTTGATTGATGCAGAGAGAAAGAAGGGATGAAAGAATGCGAGTGTATGTGTGTGCGTGTGTGTGTGAAATTTGGGGGTGGATTTATAGATAATTATAGGTGTAGATGGTGATGGATTTTAACGGTAGTATTTTAAATGTTAGGGAGGTGTCCTTTTTGGTCATTTTACATGTATAAGCTAAGCCAAACACTTTTTAAAAAACAACTTATTGACTTATTGGCTTTTACTACCACAAGCTAATTCAAACACCTTTTTAAAACCACCACAAGTCATAAGCACTTTTGGTTAAAAACACTTTTGGATGTCAAAAAGCAAAATTCCAAACACCCTATGAATCTCATACCTAACAAGAGTCTTAGGGGTTGTTTGGTTCATTTTCTGTTAAGACCTATATGGATATAGCTGTCTGTCTAGATATAGTTGTATGTGTGTTAACGGATAACCTGTTGTTCGGTTTATGTGCTGAGTAAACAGTCTGAATATTAGAAATGACCATTTTACCCCCAGTCTTTACTTTTGTTTGAATAAAACGACTGTTTGCAAAAAAATGCTATATAATGACTTATAATTAAAAAAAACAAGCAAAACATTTTTTTATGATAAAACAAGTAGATTTAACATAAGAATTTCAAAATAAGTCAACATCATAGTTTGGATACATTTAGGGGGGTGCTTGGTTCATTTTAGGGAATGGAATGAAAATGGGAATGCAGGAGAATGAGAATGAAAATGAGCATTGTGTTGATGCTGTTTGGTTAACCCGCTATAATCAATGAAAAATTGCTCTATATTAAAAAAATATTTTCATCCACTTTGAAAATACAAAAGATGTTCCATTTAACATCAAAAGATGGAACGACATATGGAAAAAAGAACCAAGTAGAAACAAAATTTTCATTCCCCCCAATTTGGCCAAGAATGGAAATTAATGAATCTGCAGGAATGATTCCATTGTATAATATCAGACCAAGCAACAGTTTTCATTATCATTCTCATTCCTTACTCTGTAATACCCCCAACCAAGCGCCTTAAAGTTTTCAAAACAACATTAATAAGTACTTAAAATAAAAACAAGCCAACATAATTTAAAGTTTCAAACATTTGAAACTAGGCCATTTGCAATTTCATGACGTAAATTAGCCATATATTGCGCGCTATTAGCACCCCATTGTGATCCATCTATTTCCGCTTTTCCACTTCCAACATCTTCTTCTTCATTGGTGAAAACTGTGTCTTCATTGCACTCCATAAAAAGTTGATCTTGAATGTTACATTTTCTTATGAAGTTACGTATTGCGAAGCAAGCAATGACCACATTTCTTTGTTTTGTAAATGGAAAGGAGGCATTTGCTTTAATTCTATTGAATGTTGGATACGTAAGTGCAGATGTGGCATAAATGCCGAAATTAATGGCTGAGTGTAAAGGACTCCACCTTGGTAGTTGTACCTTTCAGACACTTGTTGATTGATTAATCCTCTATCGAACAGCCCCATATAGCTGAGCGAGAATTTTTAGACTCTCGCTCAGCCCATTCAGACGCTACCGAACAGCACCTTAGTTATATATGGGAGTTATTCTCTTTTCTAAGTTATCCATTAACATTGTATAATATTTATTTTTCCTGGAAAAGGAGATTGAAGCCAAGAAAAGCTTTATTCAAAGATTATACAATATTGAATGATAAGTGATATGGTTTGGGGGAAAAGCAAAATACTAAACATTATTCATTATGAATGTGACAGATTGATTTCACACACCTAGTAACATACTTTGAGTTTGCTACGTAGTGGTCACCATTCAAGCCTCTCAAACTAAATCAAATACATGTGCTTAATAATGTTTAGTTGTTATCTTTGTTATTGTTTTAATTCCATACATTAATAACATGTTAAATCTGATGAAGAAACCATTTTAAAGACAACCAAGTCTTGTCAAGAAGTCAACTTTAAAAGGTGCAAACACTTTATAGAAGTTGCAAATGATCCAGTATCCATTGAACGACTTTTAAGTTGATATCCCCATTTTGTTTTTAGCTAAATATGCTGGATCCATTGAACGACTTTTAAGTTGATATCCCCATTTCGTTTTTAGCTAAATATGAGGT
The DNA here is from genome assembly GCA_001633085.1 of Carthamus tinctorius. Lineage (NCBI taxonomy): Eukaryota > Viridiplantae > Streptophyta > Magnoliopsida > Asterales > Asteraceae > Carthamus > Carthamus tinctorius. The sequence continues at coordinate 5,273 of LUCG01063824.1, read as the reverse complement.
TTTTACAAGATTTTAGCTGCCACCTATTTCTTTCTTTAACCAAACACGACTAGTATATCACAAATTCACCGAATCTAGTCGTGTGTCCACATTCACTTTCATATTCATGTGACAACGTTCATTTTATTGTATATAGAAGTTCAAAATTTATATATTTAGAAAAAGATAATCGCTTTCTTTCTTTCACGAACAACAACTTTAAGAGCATCCACATTAGTAAAAGCCAAATGAATTCATAAACTAGTTGATGTAAATGAAAAAACATTGGAGATAAAAGCTTTTTCATCCATTTAGGAAAACCGGGAGCTTTCCATTGAAGATAAAAACGGATTAATGACCTATCATGTACACCATTTATTTTCTTTTGTTTTCTCATATGCAACATTATAATTATAAAAATTACTTACTATTACACTTTTAAATTTTTTTTTATAAAATGTTATATTTAAATTTATAAAATATGTTATAAAAGTAATTTCTTTAAATCTCTCACCATGCATTGATTTTAGATGATGTTTATTTAATATAACTCCAATTTTTATGATTTTTTATTTATTAAGGTAAATCTTTATTTTCACAACTTCAATTACCATGATTTTTATTATTATAATTTATCACGACAAATACAGTTTAACCATTATAATTTTATTATTGTAGTTTTATATTACATAAATCATAGATCAATCCATGATTTATATAATATAGGAAAAGAAAATTGATGTTATAAAGTCATAAACTTTTAAAAAGCTTCATGATTATAGATATTTTAAAGTATTGTATAAGGTTAAAATGTTTAAAACTTATCCAAGTTTTGAAAAGTTGCATAGGCACGATCATTAGTGGTAGACAAAAAGAAATCGAAGTTGAAACTCTATTTTGAGAAGTTTCAAACCAAAAAGATTTGATGTGATTTAATGGGTTGTCAATTCTTTAATTAATCGTATATGAAAACAAACATATATTAAAAATACAAAGTTTTAGGTCTGGATTAATTGAAAGCGAAACTTTTTAACACTACGACATAACTTTAGAAAAAATTGGAGTTTTGTCTAAATTAAGATTTCTCTAAAACCTCTAAGGTCGTGCGTACCGAGGGGTGGGGTTGGGCAATTTCAAAGGGATAAAAATCACCTGTGTTAAAATTTCTTGTGTCATCCATGTCCACCAATCAGATGAATACACGTCATCAGAGAGAGAATATGAAAAGAGATAAAATTAATTTAAAAAATATAAAAAACTGATTTGTCATTAATTCATTGGTTGGATAGGGATGAGATAGGGGAATTTGGTACAGGAGATTTCTATCCGTCGTCGATATAGCGATGACAAGTCTCTGCAATAGGTAAAAGATTAAAAATTCGATTTCTTGCCTACTGTGACGACATGTCATGGCTACAGGCCAAAAATAAAAATTAATTATATGTCTATTTCGATACCATATAATATCATCGCTACGTAAGAAATAAAAATATTGAGAACATCTTTATGACTCTATAGCAACGACATGTCGACGTTGTAGGTCCACCAAGTTTTTTTGAGTAAACATATGTTTTTTTACACCATATCGACAGCAAGTTGATAGTGTAGGGTCCTCCAAATTTTGGTCTTTTTCACTAAAAATATTTTCTTTTATGAAAAATATAGAGAAGGTTTCCTTTTGGACTCTATATGATCAAAGGTCGATGCGTTGTAAGTACCCAAACTTTAATTTTCTTAGAAAGCAGATCTTGTTTTGATAAAAATATCATTATTTTTTGTTAGCGATGATATGTAGTCGTTGATACGTCGTGATTTTTTTAATTATTAATTAACTCATACTGCAACGACAAGTCGTTGCTGTAGGTGTCTATCTTTTTAGGAATTATTTAAACTCTTCAAGCGGGTGTAAAGAATTATTTTGATATCTAAAGCAACGATTTCCACGATTTCCTAGCCGTCGCTATAGCCTTTGTCCCTATTGTAACAACCCAAAATTCGATAACTGAAATATACTAATAAATCCGAGCTCAAACGGGTACAAACTACGTCGAAGTAATAATCCATAAATACAAACTCATCTCATAGTATGATTCATTCCAAAGTACACCGTAGAAATTAAACTTATTACAGCTGAGAGTTTAGGTAAACTAAATGCTAAACTAAGTCTTGAAGTCTTTCCTCTGAAGCTCAAGCCTAAGCCTTTCCCTTAGGATCTTCCCTGCCCAATACCTACCTGAAAGTGTTTTATATTTGAAAACCGAGGGTTAGATCAAAACGTCTAGTGAATTCCCTTAACACAGTTTAGTAAAACATGTTGATAAACTAAACAGTTGCATAGCAATTATCAACAAACAACCCATTCCCTTTGAGTCAAGCAACAAGCGTTATACTCGTTCATGGTAGGAATCCCCTATTGTATTCCCTTCACAGTGAATATAAATTATACTTCTTAAGGAGCAAGCCCCCTAAGTCATAAAAAAAATCATGACCTAGAAAAAATATCCTTCCCAAATGGTCATACCACCACAAGGTACTTTGCCATGAAAGACGCACCCACACCACATAAAGCAAGTAATCAAAATAAATCCGGAATAATAGTATGTTGTCAATAAACAAGTAAACATGCTCAACATTTTCAGTTCAAAAGTAGCAAGGGAACTAACCTGTTTTGCGACGGATCCTACCGACCACAAACTTATTCCGAATGCACCAACCAAAAAGGACAAAGAGTGGTAACTCACTCCAATATCCTAAGGAAGCAATGCGAATTCTACTATCCGGGCACATCTATTTGGGAACAACTATTCGGGATCCGCACTATCCTGGATCCACACTATCTGGATTCCGACCCATATCCTATTCGTGTTCTCACAATCCTGAGTAACACTATCCAGACACTAATGTCCGGGATCTATCATTCACTATTCCTTATCCGGAATTCACTTCCCAGGACTCACTGTCTGGGACTCACTATCCAGATATGGAGATATCCAGATGTATATCCGGATGTTCGCACAGTGCAAACCCCAACTCCATAAATCGATCCATTTAGTGATTTTGAGTTCATTATTTAGTGCAATCGATAGCTACATCATTCCCAACCATATTGTAATAATCTAATTCGTGATTAAATCGATTTAAGGCCATTAATTGGCCAAGTTTATCCCAAATTCAGGTTTTTCTAACTTCAAGCTTTTTCTCATGAAAAATCTAAGGAAACCTAAAGATGAAGAGTTTAGAGGAAGGAGAATGTGATTCATACCTAATAAAGCTCCTTACTTACTCAAATTCCAATTGATTCTCTTATCCAATCTCTATCTTTTCTCGTCACCTTCAATCACATACACACACAAACACACACACACATTGGGTTGCTATTTCTCCAAAATGGCTGCTAAGGAGAGAGCCCTAACCCTTGTAATCAACAACTTACAGTTTTGGTCCTCGAAGTTAGAAAGTGATCACACAATTACCCTAAACTCCTAGAAATCTTTTAAATTGGAAAGTGGAGTATTACACCTGTAAAGATGATTTAATTTAGTACTAACATTCCAACTAATTAGCCCATTATGAAGCGTGCCAAATCGTTATCCTTATTGTACTGATCTAGAAAAATTAACTAGTTTTTTCTTTTCATATCGCTATCTGAAGCCTACTTGCACTTTATTTCTCACCCGTACTCCGTTGTTCAAACAAATGCATCCAACTACATTATTATAAGTCCACCAAACTTGCACTTAGATGTAAATTGAACATCTGAATGTTCCATTGAGCCATGTCACAATAGCCTCAAGGAAATATCGAAGGCTACAAAGTGCTTTGCGCTATCTTCAAGTTTCATGAAGGCATCCGAAATCCATAAGTAACATATTTGATACAATAATATCACTACGTTGTGCAAATGCTTGAGTGAGATATATTCATGGGAAGCGTTAACATGCTTATCCAATCATATATTTAGGGCATGCTCAAAATAACTTAATAAGATTTACAGCTTATTTAGTCAGCGATAATTGAGTGTATGGTAGTGACTTAATGATTAGAAAGTGGTTTATTTATTTAGTAAGCTTCAAGAGGAGCTTTATGCATAAAACCGAAAGAAATTCAAGCACCGTCTCACAATTAGAAAAAACATTCCTATCATTCATGAAAAACCATCCCAAACAAAAACCCTCACAATGTATGCACACAGATTAATTCACACAATCAACTTTATGAGATGTAAGACTTAATAACAACTAACCACACAACGCCTTAATAATATGAAAAGTAAAGAATATGAAAAGACCAAAGTTAACCATTTCTATTAAGGCTATGTTTGGCAAACTAGCTGATATGCTAGTTGTTGACTGATAAGCTAGCTAGTAGCTGATAAACTAGCTTATGAACAAATTATGTTTGACAAAAATCAGCTTAAAAAGTTATTGATATGTAAAATGACTAAAAATGGTATATTGAAGTATAATAATAAATGTTAATAAGGGTATAATTGGAAAAAGCTCCAAAAAGCTACCTCCAAGTAACTTTTCAAAAAACTAGTTTATAAGCTACTCTTTGTCCATCCAAACATGTACACAAAAAATAGGCTAGCTTATAAGCTACTTTGTGCTTACCAAACAATACCTAAATCTACCCTCAAATACTAATATAGGGAGAAAATATAACCAACAACAACAAGAGAGTTAAAAGTATATATATTTTTTACATAGATCATCAAATTAGTTTATATGGTGGTGTATAAAAGAAAATGAAGGATTAGGTTGTATGGATATGAGGAGACCAACACCATGTTTTGGGTGAATATGTTGGGTTACATAAGATTTTATTAAGATGATATATAAAACTTCAATTAAGATGGGGGGTTTGTTGATAGATGAGGCCACCAACGACGACTCAATTAATCTTTAATTATTTTAATATAACTCTCACCATACTTCCTCTCTGTAGCTTCAAACAAAACTAAATTTCAAATCTTAAAATCCCATCAATAATAGATATATATAAATAAATGAAATAATTATTCATCTATAATTGATTTAAAAATTAATACAATGCAATCGTTGAGAAAACTCCCACGTTCTCTCCCTTGTTCCGAAAGTACCCAAGTACTCATTTCGATATGGCACCAGTGTTGGAATGGTATTATATGTATATATATNAACCACTTTTTGGTTGTGAACGTGAGGACAGCCGAGAGCGTGACACGTGGCGTCTTTGAGGGTGGTCCCCTGCTTTAATTCAATGCCCTCCCATGAATCGCGCCTAGTCATCCGCCGTGGATCTGACGTGGCGCC
>LUCG01063812.1:0-11155 GCA_001633085.1 Carthamus tinctorius | reverse complement strand
TTTTGTACTATTGTCAGAAAGGCAAATAAATCCTTTTTGTGCATATAGAAGTATGAAGACAAATATGGAATTTTTAGAGGACAAGTCACTGATCAGCAAGCTAGAGTCGCTGATCCTTGGGAGGATCAGGGAGTCGCTGTGACTTGTACTCTTCAAAACGTCATGTTAGGCTAGTCAGCTCGCTGTCACTGATTCCGACTTCTGATCATAAGCATCGCTGACTTTAACTATCAGCTTGCATCAATAGATGATGCCGATGGTTCTTAGTTGCATGACTGTTTGTCTTCAAAAGAACACTTAGCAGTGATCAGGTCTAGCTGATGCTGAACGGACTCAAGCAGGCATGATATCCCTAATGTTTTATCAGCGCGTATGCTTTGATTAGTGATCCTAACAGACAACAGACTTGCTGTAGGTTCCAAAGCATCTTTAGTTTCCTAAGTGTATAAAGTTACTTGAGATAGAATCATTGGTATTTCATGAGGTCATAGAGGAGCTGGATCAACAGTATCCACCTCTACTAACTAGGGCTGAATTATGGGCGAAGCAGACTAAAAATTCTCATTTCTAAGAACCCAAGCAAATGTATCTTGAAGAAAGGGTATCATTGATTCATTTAGAAACTGAGATCAGATAGATTCAAATTCTAGTTGTAAGCCAGCCAGAAAACTTATGACAGCAATTTGTTCCCTTTAAGTCTGCATAACCTTCACGACAGTACTCAATGGAAAAAGAGAGTTCATCTCCTCATACACTTTCTTGAATTCCATAGCATAAATGGAAAGAGATCAATCTTGTTGTTCCCCATGATCGAATGACTTACAAACATTATAGATTCTAGAGATGTTGCTTTGTCCAGAGAACATGAAATTGAGATAGTTCATTAGCGTCTTCACATATTCACAATGGGTAACCAACGATGAAACCGATGGTTCAATAGAATTAATGATTTGTACGAATAAACGGGCAACCTGTTGTAGCCAGAGATCATGGTTACCATCAGTAGGAGGATCTGATGTAATGTGAGAGGCCATTCCCATGCCTCTAATGTATAGACGAACCGTTTTGCTCCATTCAAAGAAGTTGGAGCCATTCAGTTCGTTGTGAGTCTAGTTGTTGCTAGAATCAGATTAAAGGTGCAGGACCAAAAGGTTTGTCACCAGATTTATCGTTATTCTTATCCATGATGTTGATCAATCAGAAATGTAAACGGAAGTGCACATGTTACAAACAAACTGGCCAGAATAATCTAACCGAAGGAACAGAAGAACCAGAATTTTGACAAGTTAACAGAACAAATGAAGAACCCTAATCCTAGAATAGATGAAGTTAGACAGATGTGATACGTCAACACAGGAATCTGACCAAACGAACACTGGAATCAGAATCAGAAGGAAGAACCGACCAACCCCCTGAAATTTGGGGTCAAAGGTCGCCAAAGCAAGCCACGCGCGCCGGCGCATGAGGCAAGTGCAGCGGTGGTCGGCAGCGCATGGGTGGTCGGACGGAGGCCAGACAATAGGTAGAGGGTTGCCTGAAGACGTTGAGCACGATTATGTAGGAGGTGAGGGACAGAAAGAACTTCAAATAGTTCAATCGTGGTACTATGATACCATGTTTATCAGAGAGAATCAGAGGTTTCTATTACTGATTTTATGTCTCTTACTTACATCAGGAAAGGAAAAAAAAGACTTTATACAAATGGAAAAGAGGAAAACCCTAAAACAGCTAAAAGCACAATGGGTCCACTACAACCTAAAGAATAATAACAAGAACTAAAAAATATTAACAATCCTGAAGAATATTAACTATTAATTCTAACACCTAGTAAGAGTTTGGTAAAATAACCTCTAAATTACAAATTCATACAATTTCCCTTTTGTTGAATCTTATAAATATTTATATACAAGCCTTAAATACTTGTACATTAAAAATCATATAAAAGGAAAGGTAAATGAATAAAAATATCAAACTTCTTTTACGTTGACTTGCTTCATTCTCCTTTTAACGTTATGTTGACTTCATGTCTTGACTTTTATTTATGCCTTTCTATTCCATTGTTGTTATCTACAAGGTAAAACAACAATGGCGAACCTGCAACATTGCTATCACATTTATGTTTTATTTTCCTTAACTTTTCTATAATTAGGGTCATAAAAGAACCAAATGAATACAAAAGGAAATTGTCCTTACTCTTTCATATAAATTCTACCAACCAAACAAACAAACATGCCTAAACACAAATAAACAGAATTTTTTTGTTCATATTTGTTCATTAAAAAGATAAGCTTGTTATATCCATTTCTAACATAATTCAATCTCTAAAAAGATCCCAAATGTTTCCATTTGTGGTAGACCTGGCAAAAACTGACATGACACGCTAACCCGACACGAACTCGGCACGAAATAAACGGGTTTGGGTAACAGAGTTCAACCCGTTTAAGTAAACGGGTTGGCACGACACGAAAATTAAACGGGTAAGGTTAGGGTCAAACATATTAACTCGAAAATGACCCGACTAACCCGTTTATACGTATATGTNTTGGATTTTTAATATAATAATGTTAATGGATTTGGTTCAATCTTATAAGTTTGAATTATAAAATTTGGATTCCTAAACTTTTATGAATCTTCTATTTTTTATTTTTTATTTTATAAATGTTAAACGGGTTAAGCGGGTCAACCAGTTTATTAAACGGGTCGGGTTAGGGTTGGGATTCCTAACCCTTTTATTAAACGGGTCGAGTTAGGATCAAGCATTTTCAACCCGTTTAGCTTTGAACCCGACACGAACTCGACACGATACGTTTGCCAGGTCTAATTTGTGGAATAAAAATTTATGGACTCTCTACATATAATCCTTGCAAACTCTAATTCTTTCGACTAGCAAGCACGATCTCAAAGGAGTCAATCACACCTTATTCTTAACAAGGAACATCATGTTCAAGGGATTGACTACGAGACGAACCTTTGATACTGTTTACATAAATTAACATCTCAACTTAATGCTATACAAATATAGCTTGCATGCCTAATTCTCCAAAACCACTCTATAAAAACATACAACCCCAAATGGGAAAAAAGTCCACCATAAAAATCAAAACCTTTTGCAACATGGTTTGATATTGCAACATTGATTTGGCTCAACTGATAAATGGATTATGCTTCCCTCAATATGCCTTTCAGTCAAACCACCTCTTGAGGCGCTCCTCTTCGACCACGCACCATACAACGCTTCTCCACACAATCCATTGTTGCTAAGATCAAGCAGCACAAGCTCTTTCGCCACCAAAATAGCAGACGAAATCTTTCCAATGAATGCTGTTGACTTCGACTCGCGATGATCATGATAATGATCAAATGAAGTCATGCAACTCCCGGATACACAAGGCTTTTCTTTTGTTATCTCATCATCTTCACTATCAGCAGCAACTTCAAGCTCGCTGCAATCTGGTTTTGGATTGAGTGGCTCTTGTTGACCATCTTGGTTGACCTCATGATCGTTTGCTTTCACCAAAGAATTGGGATCATTTAATGTATGGTAGTCGTCTTGAAGAGCATTTTCTGACAAGTTGAGCTCCTCTATACTTGTGTTGTCGGATAAAGACTGAAGAATACCGAGTACACCAACAAGCCCCAGTTGGCACTTGTTGAGAACAACTTTTCTTAAACAGCAATGGGGATTTTTGAGTAGTGATGCCAAACCAATACCACCCTGCAATCGTTCTTCCCGTCAGAATCTTTAAATTTATAACAAGCATAGACTAATAAAAGCATATAGTTGTCCATATTTTGTCATGTCATCCAATAAAAACAACTCAATGTAACAGTTTCTTTGGTCATCAGTAGCACCAGATGTACTTTGAATTGTTGAATGCAATATACTGCAAGTAGGGGTGCACATAATCCCGAAAAATAGGCTCACTAACATAGCCCGAATCCTAAATTGATGCCTGAACTCTGAAAAAGGAGATAGTTGAATTGGCTTAGGTTAGGATTAGGCCCAAATCAGCCAAACCCAAACCATTCACTTGACAGACTAAGGGTCGTGTACCAAATGGTTGTCGATATCAATTACCTTATTGATCGAACGTGGCAAAGACCGAAAAGCTTACATGGTAAGAGATAGAGAGTCTAGCCAGATAAGTGCAAGACGACTCTTACCCGGTAAGCGCTTACTGGTTTAAAATGCTTACCAACAAAGCAACAATTCATTTTCATGACCAAGGATGCGACTCGATAAGGTAAATGATGGTGCATCTCTTGCCGGTAAGCATTATTCGGTAAGAATATGGTAAACGGCCCCTAAGCCCAAAATCCAAATCATGTGTCCCTCCATTCCATCATTGATTAGGTGCTAACCACTAATGACTCTTCTTGTTTCATGGTTGTAAATTCTAATTTAACCATTTCTTTTACAACTATGTTCAACCTGAATGGCTTGGATTGTGTTAAACATTAACTTTTTAGCAGGTTAGAATTTTCTAGACCCAAGTAATTGGATTGGGTTATACAAATGCCCTCAACCTGGCCAACCCAACCCACATGAACCCAACTGCAAGTGAATATGAACGCATGGCTAAGTTTGGCAATCAAAGCATATGGTCCATTGAAGTTATATCTGTAAATATCATGCCATTTGTATAATTGGAAAAGGAATAGTAAGAGTGGTAGGTTAGATAAAAATCAAACCTCTTGCATGAGTGGATTTCCTCCAAGATTCAACTCGAGAATACCACTGATCAAAGAAGCATCAGTATTGAGTTTCATGATATAATTTGATGTCAGCAAACAAGACGATAAATCAAGCTTGACTAGTTCTCGATCCTCACTCTTCCATGAATCCGTCAACTGCATAGCCCTCTCCTACAGAAATGACAACACCACCTTATAAATCTTGGCAACCAGATCTTAACTTTCAGACAAAAAACAACCACAAATCACGATTACAAGATATTGAGTAAATAATGCAAAAAGATGATTAGCTTTCTCACAGTTCCAATACTTGTATCTCCGATCATCAATTCGGACAAGCACGATGTTCTGATGAGCTTACAGAGGCTATCAACTGCATTCTTGTTAAGCTTTATGCCATTTAAACTTAATTGAGAGAAGCTGCAAAAAGCAAAAACCCAACATTGCTGAGATCTTTCAAGGACATATTAATGTATCAAATCTACGTATGTTTCTAATACAAATAACAATGTATACCTCTTCAGAGTGGCAAGTTTGTCCAACAGACTTACTACAGCATTACCAGATATGGAGCTATTGTATCCTGTTGAATGGTAGAAAATTAGGCCTGCGTGACAGATGAACAAGAACAAGGAAGAAACTGTTGAATTTTCATGTACCTATGAGAAGTTCTGAAAGAATCGATTCAGAATTGAGCGAGTCAGTAACCTTTTGGATTGTTCGAGATGTGATGGAGCAGCGCTCTATATTTAAGCTGTAAAGAGCTGCAAAGCAAAAGGTCGTATTACGAACGTAACTTGGTCATAATTGACAAAAAAGATTCTTATCCTAGACTATGCAATCATCATTTGTCCTAAACTAGAATAGCAGTCAGGACAGTGATTTGCCATGGCAGGTTATCATGGTAGTAAAGCAGTGGTATAGCAGAAAAATTTAGTGATTCATGTAATAAATAAAATACATATATACATATCTATGCAATACTTGATATGTGTAGTACATATCTTATGGTAATATCCAGTAAAAGCATAAAGTTTCAAGTTTCAACAAGAAAACATAGAGTTTTACAGGAGAAAGTCTCAAAATAAAAAAAAATAGAGTAATGCATATCAAGTCACATAAAAACAAATCAAATAGCGGCAAATCGTGGTAAAATGACAACAAATTGTGGCCAATTCACGGCAAATCAGGCCACAAATAGCAATATGCAAGGGAAGGCTGTGTACAAAGACATCAATCCTTAAGTGTCACAAAGCCCAGCAGCACTGGTGCATCTGGCCTCCCTATTTTGCATATAACTGAATACAACTTAAGCACACAAAAATTTCATGGATCTGATTGTTTAATGACATTTATTTTGCAATACTTGGAAGTTGATAACCTTATATATAGAAATACTAAATCACCTTTGCAATTCTGCAAGATTGTGGAAAGGTAAGAAGCACATCCATCAGTCAAACGATTCCCAGAGATATTAAGTACTTCCAAGCGAGACAAAAGAACAGGGCATTCACAAATCTGTATGGTAGAAAAGAAATAACTTATACAAACAATTAGAAAAACAATAAAGTTAGAGCAATGATTCCAATCTGAAGGCAAATATAAAACCTGACAGTTCCCAGCTAACCATGTAAGCTCAATTCAGGCTTCCCTTATCTCACACCATGTATAGTTTATCACATTTCTCTTAGCTCTATAAGTAGCAATTACTAGTATGGACAATGTCTTGGGTTCATGTCCATGGTGACATTATCAATGAGAAACTCAACAGAATGCAACAGAAAAAGGGAAATTTTACCAAAATGGAACCAACTTTGCTTTAGTTCCTATTTGGAAACCAACTTCCAAAACCTCCAACTTCATTTTCCCCAAAATAGGAACTAAAGCAAAGTTGGTTCCACTTTGATTCCCCAAATGAGAAGTTTTGAAAGCTGGTTCCCAAAATGGAAACAAATGCAAGATTTGTTCCATTCTTGGTGCAATTTGCCCAACGTAAAACTAAATTGGAAATAAATAGCGAGTGATAGAAAGAGAAGTGAACACCATAGCAAGTTCACAACAAGTAACAAAGAAGTTACAACAAAGCTTCAGCTACGAGCTATCAGACTAGGACAACAATATCATAGATTGACCAGATCCATTACCGATAATCACATGTGTCCATGACTGCAATGTATATATAATAAATTATGTGAGACTGTGAGAATAAGGCAAGTAGAAAACAAACCTGGAATAGAGAAGTTGGACCAAAGCGATTACAGTGCAAATCCAAAACCAATCCACCATACTTTTGGCTTGATGACATAAATACCTGTTTTAGTTTCTCCATTGTCTCATTTCCTGCCAATAGATGGTGAGCTTGTAAAAACCAAAAAAAAACACAAATCTATTGCATGATAGATATATATTGTACTAAAGACAGGAGAGCTGCAAATACGAAAATTTTATTTCAAGAGTTGAATTATAAAAATAAAAAGTATGATAATGTAGCTACAATCCAACTACTTGTACCTAACAAATTGTGCGAAAGGTTTAGTGCAGCAATTGTCTTGTGCACATGCAAGGCATTTAGTAATGGTGCTGCTGAGATATCTTGCAATTCACAGTCAGAAACAACAATCTCATCCTCTGATACCTGATCATAAATATGTTAGAAAGAACCAAGCAGCAGTACACTTGTTTTATCTATAGATGCTGATTTCACAGCCTTCAGTATTGCAATTCATAGGCTAATAGCAGAGGAAAAATCTAATCCATAGAGCATATGCATCCAGTTTTACCTCTAAATTATACAGCTTCTTAAGCAATTTCAGGTTGGGCGGTTCAGAAAGATCGTTACAACAATCAACATAGAGTTTTACCAAGCGCTTAGGTACCCAACCTACAAAAAAGATACATTTGGAGACTATAAATTACTTAATATGTTTATTGGAAAAATCAGGAACTCCGAGTAAAACTTCAACCACGTATTCATGAAATGATTGAAGCACAACAATCAAATGAGTATATGGCTTTGCTTTATATGGTTAGTTAAACTAGGTAATACACACAGCAACAAAAGTATCCTCGTGCAAAGGAACACATACGATCAATAGACACTTCAACCCAGCATTTCCCACACGTATAATCCTTTGGGGTATCCAATGCATCCAAGGTTTCTAAAACTTCTCCTCCACACTTCAGATGTTGAATGATCGGCAAGAGGCCTACCACCACAAAAAAAAAATTGATTGATTAGTGAGTAGCCAATAAAGATATGAATATTTATATGTAGCCGGTAGATGATCCATTTCATGCTACAAGAACAACCAGAAAAACAGTAGAAGATCTGAGATATCTATGTTAAATTTCCAAGTTCAGTCATTAAGCTCCTATTTGCAACAACACCAACATGACATTGAGAAATTAGAATATTCGAAGGACTGATACACACACACTACAAGAAATCAAGCTTGGGATATCATATAATCTGTATAAGCTGATTCTTAGGAACTAGTTTTATAATTGTTGATTCTCTCTATATTAGATAGAATCTGTATCATCTTTTAGAGGTGATTTGCAGGGGTCGTTACAAATTTGTTTGTATATATAGCTACATTGTATTCAAGTTGAAATGGAAGCTTTTTTTACACATCTCAACCAGCTTTATGGTATCAGAGTTGTAGGGTCCAATCTTCATTAATTCACACAAGGTGTAACTCATTTCAGTTTGAAATAAAAAGTTTTTAATCTTTAAGGGAAAGATACAAAAAAGCCACGAGCAAACATTTCTATTTTCTATTTTCTATTTTAGATTCTTTTGTTAATGTAAAGGTCCTTTTTGTTTGACAAAAAAGCCACGAGCAATCCACCTTTTTGTGTTTTTTTGTAAACCATGAAAACATTAACATCAATTTTACAGTTTGTAACTCTGTTTACATAATTTTATCAACTAATTTTGGTTTTCTTAGAATGCAAACGTTTGTCAAATGCCTTTTATCGTCTTAAACATGTCAACGCAAAAACAGAAAACAAAAGTGTTGGCAAACGAGGCCATAATATGTAGGAGAAAAGCTGATTTCAAATCATTGAAATCAATCAAGTGACATTGACATGTTGTACCCATTTTTGTTGTGTTATAAAACAAGTTTACTTGTTTGATATTAGCAAAAGTGCAAACAGGCTATGTTATCATGTCAGATATCGTTGCCATCTATCATTCTTGTTTTCTAGCTAGAAGCCTATAATCCACGAAAAAATTCTCAGGGTCTGTTTGATTCAGGTTGAGGAATGAGAAGATAAATATGGCCAGAGAAACAAAACAAGCAAACAAAGAAACACTGAGTGAGTGTTTGGTTAGAGGTATTAAGCCGTAATCAATAGGAATGATAACAAAAAAAACTGTTTGGTTTTCTATAATATAGTGGGCTCATTCCCCATAAGCCCAAAATTTCATTCGTCATTAAACTGGGGAGAATGAAAATATTTCCATTTTTATTCCCTGTCATTTTCATTCTCGTTCCCATTTTCTCTATAACTTGCTATTTATGACACTTCTAATTTGTTCCAACATATTGGAGATGATTTCTCAGTTTGTTGAGGTTGCCTGAAAACCAAGTTCTTCTCACCATGTCATCCATCTTTTGTTTGTGGCAAGAAGCCTAAAATCTACTTTCCAATTATGCCGGTGATTGGTCCACATTAAGATGTGGATGATCAATGAAGAAAAACAAAATGAAAGCGAGATTAAAATCCAAACAGAAGCATACCTCTGGACCTATTCTCCTTAAGGAGTTTTAAGAAGTACAGGCATGCTACTTCGACCTTTATTTGTTCCATGCAAATCTTATCCCCAAATTTACATGAGCCTGGTTCTATGTGCACAAAGTCATCTTCCACTTTGAATATCATATGTTTCTGCAAAAAAAAGACACAGCTTAACTCCACAACTAGATCACTTAAGAAATACACTATAACCTAGAGATATGCTATTGTTAATGCTATAGCAAATTAGCAATCCTGAATGTGGACAGTGCATGAGAATGTAACTTAAACTCACACAATATTCATCATCGCAAGCACCAAAAAAGGGGCCAGGACCACCATTTCGTTTACAGGTGTTTTTATCATCAGATTTTAGACCATTCACACCAAAATGGGAAGCATTAATCGCTTCAATGTCTCTTGAGCATCTGAAATCTTCTGCAGTTAATGAGGCTAGCTTTGAACTCCTGCCCTTATGAGAAGAAGTGCTTTCTTCAAAATGTACAGGAGTACAAGCACTAATTGCACATTTTGAGGCAACCGGCGAGATATCCTGCAAGTGTTGCCAAAACAACTAAGCAAGCATCAACGACGAACACCAATAAGTAAAGAAACCTACGATCGATTAAAAGATGTCTTACCTGATAATCATGAACATGACTAGTTATATCACATCTACTCTTGACTGCAATCAATCAAACAAAAGAGTCAGTTTGTTGGCACTCAATTTCAAGTGATATGAACTTTAAACATGATAACCAATAGTCACTCACATTCATTAGAAGTGGCAACATGCTCTTCCACGGACTCATTAACTCTTCCTCGTGGATGCCAAACTTCCTTATTTTCATCTTCATCATCAGAAAGAACTAGGCGACCACGTTTTCGACCAGCTGTCTGACTACAAGTAGACCTAGACATGCTTCTGGGTGAGGTTTCCAGCGACTTGGTAAAAGTACAATGTTTTGTTGATTCAGAACCTTTTGACTTGGATTGACAGCCATTTGAACGAAGAAGTGATACCAAAGGGACATCATCATCTGCTGAGTCCTCGATTCCATATGAATTTGGAACATTTAATCTTGGTGAATAGTTCATATCAGACTTCATCAATGATATATCATCTCCCTCTGTATCAGTCTCAGAGCAGCAGTCTCTTGTAACATTTAAAGGTTCATGATCACTGGTTGACTGCTTTAATTTGTCTATTTGTGATTGTAACCTCCTATAAGAGACAAAATAACTCAGTAACCGATGGTTCATCAGCTTCATCGCAACTACCAGTGTTCAAAAAAGGCACGCGATATGGCGCAAGACGCGTCTCCGCCGTTACGAAATGGACCATAGCATTTTTGTCAGGTGTGGCTAACGCCATGGCGTCTTAAGACGGGCCATGGTNTTATTTATTAATTTTTAATTTTTTGTGTTTTTACATTTTTAACTTTAGATTTCACATTTTTATAAAGTTATCTAATCATATCATCATAATTTCACGAATACATAAATGTTGTGGTCTCATGATTAAACCGAAATTGTAAAATTACATTTCTAAGTTCTATTTTAAATATTCAATTACAAAATACTTTTATAATTATAATCTATATATTTTTCTTCTTCTAATATGAACGTATATGTATCATGATTTGATTAGAATAATATATATATATATAGGGGTGGGTTCAAATGCGAACCACTTTTTCATTGTGAACGTGAGGAC